>CAKALG010045153.1:0-11371 GCA_916700815.1 Helicolenus hilgendorfi
CAGCTCCTCCAGACCAACAGAGGTTTCCCGTGTCTTGTGAAGTGACGGGGCTCCGCAGAGAGAAACGTTATCGTCTTCAACCGGGGCTCCAGTGTCTCCCCTGTTCCCTCCGGCCGCAGTCGGGAGGCTGAAGCAGGTAAAGCCAACACTAGGATCAGCATTGATTCATGGAGAGACCTTGGTCTGGTCAGCTAACATTACTGCCAAGCAGCTGAAATATAGTGATATTGTGCTTTTAGCTGACGTGTGTCTCCTCACTGTGTTTAGCGATGCTCGTTCACGTCTATGTAGAGCGAGCACAAGCGCGAGTACGACGCTGACTTTCGTTGACTTAACGGCCACAGGTGTCGCTGTTAACAAGACATTTCTGACTCTTACAAACAGTCCCTTTAAATAATTAAAATAAATTAATCTCATTAAAAATAAATACATAATTTGCCCAAAATGTATTATTATTATTATTATTATTATTATTATATCATGCATAAGTAATTATGTGAAAAAGATCTATTTTAATTCACTGAGACTTCCTGAGCAGAGAAAAGCATGATGGGTAACTCTTTATATTAATAGTTCTCTGCTTCCACCAAGTGTTCACATTATGTACTGCAGATACGTTCATTAAATTACTGAAGCAGTGTGTGAAAAACACATGGTGGGCCTTTCTCAAACCAGACCCTCCCCACTTAGTGACAGAGTGAAGTAACACTCAGCTGAATGAAGCACCCTCTTTTAGGTATAATGTGTAAGAATGAACTAAAAAACAAAGTATGGAGTGATACAAAAATAATCCCTCTCAACCATCACTTATTCCCCACTAGAAATGTGTGGTGGTGTCTGTTTCTGCAGAGACCATGCAGCACTCTGCCTGGATTTTCTCTTTTCTTCTTATACTGTTTTACTCTGGACGCTTCTTGGCGTCTGCAAACAGCCTTTAGGCTCCACGTGGGGGTGTAACCCCCAGCCAATAACAGCGCACAGGGTGTGCAACCCAACCCGTTCATGTGGTGAAATATGCCACTTTCTCACGCTCCTCAGCTTCTGATAGAACTCACAAATCCCCTATAAGCTTGTCTTATGTGCATGTGTTCCAGTGATCCCCCTGCTCCTCTCTCTGTTGGATGTAGCCAGTAAGTCAGCATAGATGCAGACTTGCTGTTGGAGGGTTATATAATCCACTTCCACTCCCCGCTACTTGATTTGGGTCGTGTCTCGAAGGTAACCCGCAAATTGCAAAATCTGATCTGAGAGCTACAAAAACTTGCAGACTCTCTTGAGACTCACTGCCCAACGACCTATCCTAACCTTAACTATTCAAGGTCAATGCCTAACCTTTCCCATCTCGCGAGAGTTTCCCCAATTTGCTGGTTCCCTTCTAGACACGACCATTGATTTGGGGTGGCACTAAAAATGGCGGACCCTCCACGCAACTCTGCAAACAGAGTGGAAGTGGGTAGGGAGAGAGTGTACAGGGCGGTTTGAGAGAGGCCCGATGAGTGAGGGAACATAATTAAGCTGAAAAGACAATAAATGTCCTCCCTATAGGCAATTAGAACAGGACCAACAACCTGATGATAATCACTTCAGTACTTACAGCTGGGAAGCAAATAAAGACAAAGAAAGAGGAACTTCATACTGTTTTAAGATAGTATCATTAGAATATGATCCATTACCTTGGCTGTATCCAACCTGCGGGCTGTATTTGGCGTAAGCGATGAGGACCCTGAAGAGTTTAGCCTGACCCTCAATGGCTTCTGGGCTCTCCCCCATCAGGGAGCGGTGGGTCGGGAAGGATCGCTCTATGGAACAGGTCAAATTAATCTGACGTATGCTTCTACTTTTCCTCCAACAATAGATCTGAAGTCTGCTTGTACCTGGTGTTCCCAGAGATTCGCTGTCTCTTTTTCATTTACATTTATTTCTTAAGGTGTGCTCTGGTCACTACTTAACTACAACTGTAACCCTTGACACGGTGCATTGCCAGAAAAGAAGTGCATTGTGCGATGCACAACAAAAAGAGTGTACTGTAATACTAAAAGTCAACATTTACCCATTTTACAACATTTTAAGGACTGAGTAATCTGTTTTAAATTTAGCCAAAATATCCTCCCTTTAAAAAATTGAGACCATGTTTCTCAACAAAACGACATACACACACTAAGCCTATAACTTCATTCCCCTATTTGAGCTCACGTAGGTCCAGGGCGATTTGTCTGAAGAGTGTGATGTCGTCTACGGAGTATCTGGGCTCGGGGCAGCTGGAGGGTTGCTGATGGTTTAAACCCAGATCGTTTTGGGTGTCGCTCAGTGTGGTGATTGCCGACAGGATGCCATACTCACTGACTCCCAAGTCCACCAGGGGCCCTCGCACCTCTAACAAACACTTCTGTAGGAGACAACCCAACATCTCCCATTATTAGAAATCAATCATAATAACATCTCTTCTGTGAATGAATAACCAGGTTTGGTCTAGCAGCAAGTAAATGTACAGCCACCCTGGATTAGTTAAACTAAACAAAAATCATGTTGGGCTTTGCTCAACGCAGCGGGAAAAAAAATAAAAGAAAGAGAAATGGAGAGAACTAAGAGAAATAAATACTCAAGCAGGAGCAAAACATGGATGAATGAATTAAAACTGATGAATATGAGTTTATGACAGAGATTCACAGAAGTTCACAACAAATGACAAATGGCTGAAGCAATTAATCCATCATCAAAATATTTGCTAATTATTTTTCTGACAATCGACTAATGACCATTACTACAGAATGAATGCCAACTTGCACACATTAATAGTTGACATTAACATGGTAAAAAATACTTTGAAATGATGCAGCGATGGCTGTTTAATACTTACGATATTCTATGTATTTCTTTTTGCTAACACATTAACTTCATTCTGGAAATCACTGCCTCAATAAAAGTAAGTGAGTAAAATATAACATAAGAAAAAGTAGAATAGAAGAAATCTTTTTGCAAGTAAGTACTATAGTAAGCAACCTTAATCGCATAAGGATAACAAGTTGTCCTTTCCAGTGCATGTCTCATACCTGGTAGTTGAAGTCACTGGTTTTTCTCAGACTGTCAATGGTGAGAAGACACTTCCACACTCTACCTCGCAGACTTGGAGGAATACCCATCCTGATAAATCGCTCAATCTGGAAACAAAGAAAATGTGTGAAGAAAACAAGCTGTCTGATGAAACAATTACTGCATGGTAATGGCACCGCAAAATTAGGGTAGATTATTAATAGGGTTGTCAAAGTTAACGCGTTAACTTAAATTCATTTAAACACCACTTATTTCTTTAACGCATTAACGCAACTTGCGATTTTACTAGCTTATCAGGAAGGAAGCTAAATAACGCTCCAAAATTTCGCTAAAAATTGGCGAGGAAATACCCGCATAGCCATTTTCAAAGGGGTCCCTTGACCTCTGACCTCCAGATATGTGAATGTAAATGGGTTCTATGGGTACCCACGAGTCTCCCCTTTACAGACATGCTCACTTTATGATAATCACATGAAATTAACAGTACATGAAGAGTATTAAATATTTGACAAATCTCCCTTTCAGGTTAATTTAGAACAGAGAAAAAGTGTGAGATTATTTTGCCATTAATGGCGGTTAATCCGACGTCCGATGATTAAGCGTCTGTCAGTCTAGTTTTTCCGGTGTGTCCCGCACCTTCGGCTCTAGTCTGCCTGTGTTGGAGTTTTTTCAGCCGATTCAGCATGTTGAATCGGGCAGCGCCCGTCGCTGAGAGAAATCACTTTGATTGGCGGTTCAGTTTAAACTAATCAGTCCACGAGAAGAGAAACAGAAGTGAGCAAAACAGGCCAACAAGTAAAGCCAAGAGGACACACACAAAAGGCTCTTCTCATTATTCATCATCATCTCATCTGATCGTTCCAACACACGGATATTTTCACAGCGACATGAACTTCTGGAATGAAGCTAAGTGGTGAGTGAGAGTGGTGTGAAAATGGTCGGTAAACGCTGCTTTGTTTCATGTACGTATCTTAACACCGGCTTGTATATTCTAACTGGCCAAAACAAAGGCAACATGAGAGACGCAACAAGCCGTCTTCATCACCGCTAGTTCTCCGATGTCAGGTTGGTATGTCTGGGCCTTAAGGTCCATTTTAAAAAAAAATTGTGATTAATCGCGATTAACTATGGACAATCATGCGATTCATATACATATGCGATTAAATATTTTAATCCATTGACATCCCTAATTATAAACATTTTAACTTTTTGTTAAGTAGTTTGTAGTCTCACCTGGCTCTTGCAGATAAAGCTGGCTCCATTCCAGTAGCTGAGCAACTCACACAGCTCTTTCACCCTCACTGAGTTCAGCTGGGGGTAGCTGACAAACACAACACAACATGGTGAGCATGGACTGATTCAGCTTTTCTTTTTTTCTTTGGGTTTAGGCAGATATATTGGCATTTTCTGCCATGGAGTGTTCGTCATCTGATTCAAAGAAGGATGATCATCAATGCTTACAGTCTGAGTTGATGCGTCTACGCTGACCTCATTCAGTATTGATTCCTTTTAAGTGTTCATGAATAGAATTTTACTTTTGCTTTTCATTGCTGAAATCATTCCAGTGTGATGTGGGGGCCTGTGCTCCACAGCTTCAGGGTCAACAGTACATACAACCTACAGTTAGACATACTGGAAGTAACTTATCCAACTAAAATAATTAATTGGTGACGCCATGGAGACATTTATATTACCCAACGTGAGCTGTCTCAAAGGTTTGTACATAGTGTCAAGAAAGCAACAATTCAGCATCCTTTTTAATTATTTATTCTTACTGCTAGTTCATTTATTGGCCACCAAATGGTTGAACTTAATGTTGAATGAAAAGTGGAACACTAGTATTATTGGCAACGTAACATGAACCCTAACCCACTAGCACAATGTTCATTATATCACTAACATGAACCCTAACCCTATAGCACAATGTTCATTATATCACTAACACGAACCCTAACCCTAAAGCACAATGTTCATTATATCACTACCATTAACCCTAACCCTATAGCACAATGTTCATTAACACAATGAAAAGAATACTGTTCAATAGAATAGAATATGGGTGGAACTGTGCCAGAATAAGAAGTGAACACTATAGTGGTGAATACAAGCGTTGATGGAACTGTCCTCAAAAAGCAGTTTAACTAGCTAGTTCAACTAACAGCTAGAGCTAACTAGCTGTTAGTTGAACTAGCTGCTAGTTGAACTAGCTCGCGTTCAGGATATAGCGGTAACGTGAACGTTTCCTCCCCACCTGGAATCATGACATCGATGATGAACTTTCTGCTCCTTTCGTTTAGTAAGAGCGAAGCCGAATTCATCAAAACGCAAATTCTCACTGCGTCTTCTACTTGTTGAGCTTCTCCTGCTGGCGTTACTGCTGTTTCGCCTCCTCATACTTATAAAACACAGTTGCTTGGACACAATTTGGTCCGTTTCAAAGATCCCAGCAGCCAACAATGCCGTGTTGGTGAGTGAGAGGATTCCTCCTGGATGTATGTGAATTGGGCTCACTGCTGTCAGCCTCAACTGTCCCGTCCGCCCCGCCCCTTTTACTACGTCATCATCAACTGAAAATGGGCGGGATGAATCAGAGACGTTTAAGGCTGATGTACACAGACAATTAACCACAGACATTTCACCATAGATATTTAAACCTGCAGTAGGCAGTATATTTTTTTGGCATAATTGGGCAACAATTCCATAAGAACCTTTCAGTATATTGTAATACAAGTGTTCTGAGAGAAAACTAGACTTCTGCTCCTCCTCGTGGCTCTCTTTTCAGGCTTTAGAACATCTATAAAACATCTAATTTATAGAGTACGGTCTAGACCTGCTCTATATAAAAAGCGTCTCGAGATAACTTCTGTTATGATTTGACGCTATATAAAAATGAACTGAATTGAATTGAATATACTGTATGTGTCTATGGATTTAACCATAGACATACTGTGTATACAGTATGTCTATGGTTAAATAACTGATAAAATGCCACATATTGAATATGCAGTGTGATGCTTTTACCAGCCGGCTCACTGCAAAAAAAGAATTTAACATGTCTGTATAAGGAAGACTTTTTGTATTTATTTATGTCTCGGTGTGGAGAAGGTTTCACATCGTTTATTCTGTTCAGTGTTTGTGTTTTCAGCCTGTGAATTTCTGTTGTAATATTTATCTTGTTTAGATTTAGTGTTGTTTTAATTGATAATATGATGATTTAACCGGATGGTTAAATCCATATACATATATACTGTATAATACAAAATAAATACATAAATAAATAAAAGGAAAAATGAATCAGAAGAGTCAATAAATACAATTAACACATTAAAAAAGAAATATTAATTGATGTCACATTTTATCAATTAATTAATGGCTAAATTAATTTTTGATATTAATATAATAACATATTTATTCATTTATCGAGTCATTCATTTATTTATTCATTTATTTTTTATTTTGGCAGGTTCCATCCTTCATACCTACCAGATAGTGCTCCAGTTAATTTACTTCATAAAGATTTATCTTACAGTATGTTGGCTTGAACTCAAGTTAAAAACAGTTAAAAATGTAATAACAGATTATCTGATGACAAAAATGCTCAACTGCGCCACATCTGCACCAGCATACCACAGTCTATCTTGTAAATATGTTTTCAACCATTCATCGAGGGCAAATCAAAACACATGACACTTAACGTTCTTTATTGTGGTGATACAAAATATAAAGCCTTCATGATGTATAAAATGCCTTTGGTTTGACAAGATCTTTATGTCTATAATGATTAAAAGTAATAAGGGTAGCATCCATTGCCAGCAAATGATCACTATACTGAACAACAGTTGATTATAAGCCAGTCATTGATACGTTTCCTCAATTGATGCTTTTACACGTAACGTTTATTGCATCCTTTTGGATTCTTGGAAGTGATAACACAAGTTTAGAAAGAGTAACACCGTAGATCCTCTTCATTCTGCAGTGACTTGATCATTTCTGCGTGTTTCCACTTTGTATATTGTCTGGTAGCCGTCGTCCCAGGCGTACAGCTGTTTGTCTCCAGGGTGGTAGTGGATGCTGCTGTGGCTGGTGTAGCGCTTTGGGAAGAACATTACAGGACTCTCATCACTGCAGTTAGATGGGACAGAAAGGGGAAATTGCAGAATCAAATTAAGATATTTGCTTCTATTGTGAAACCATGATGATGTGGATGCAAAGTGTATGAATCTGAATAAAAAAGTTTGTTTAACCCCCTGAGACACGTGGGATCGTGGGCGACTTTACTGTCTTTCAGAGACTGTAGCAGGTTCAGTTTTAGAGCTTGGGTGAAGGGACAAATATCATATGAAACCAAGGAATCGATAATCCATCCATAATGCTCCAAAGTTAGGCAAAATTTTGGCGAGGAAAAACTGTCATCCATTTTCAAAGGGGTCCCTTGACCTCTGACCTCAAGATATGTGAACAAAAATGGATTCTCTGGGTACCCACGAGTCTCCCCTTTACAGACATGCCCACTTTATGATAATCACATGCAGTTTTTTGAATGCAGAATAATTTTGTTATTGTCTCCTATTCTAAAATGGTGTATCTTAATGTTTCTGCATACTAGGGTCCCTAAACAGTCTTGAATTCCATAAATTGGGTATCACTGTAAAGCTGAGACTCTTGTGGATCCAATGAACCCAACTGTATTCATGTGTGATGATGTTAGTCCCCATAAAAGCCATTCAATGTAGTGAGACCATTTTTTGAAACTTGACCTCACTGTATAAAATGACCTGTGGTGACCTCTAGCATAATCACAGCCAGAGCTCGCCATCCAGTCGCCAAAAAATGCAATTCCTGCAGAAATCTCCCAAATGTCAAATGTTTTTGCTATCAAATCACAGCATGTCTTTTTCTCTGGTGTTCCTCAAGGTCTTGGTGTCTTAATGTGGTATTTTGGAGGGATTATTGATCATTTTTATCAATTCTCCAGTGGTAAAAAAAATGGTTAAATTTATCACCAAATCTGTGTAACAAATGGTATAAACCTAAAAATTGCTGCCACAATTTATGAGACATAATAGAGCATGGGGATGACCATCAGATACTGCTATCATCATGTTCTAAACCCTTATACACTTTCACTATTTATTGTAATTAATAAATAATTCATTTATTAATTATTTTTTACTTCTTGTTAGTGACTAGAACAACTTGACCCACAGTGCTGAGCTGTGCTCAAATTAATCTGCAGGTTTCCAGCTTTCAGATGATGTACACCACTTCTATGTGACATCCACTGTTGATTATTTATCCATCCCGGGACATCCCCGGTCCCCCACCCCTATCCTCTCTAAAAGCAGAGGTCTGTCTGTGTGTAATCCAACCTGTGGATGGTGTCATGGATGTCGTAGAGACACTGTATGGTGGAGCGACCTCCATAGCGTGTGTTGTAGACCACATAGAGAGTCCCACATATTAAGAAGGCTCCTTCAGCATCACGGCTTCTACATTGTGTATCCCAGGTATACTCTACTGCCAAACTTCCTGAGGTGAGAAACACACACATAAAGCGTTATTATAGACCAAGTTATGTTACATATACTGTATATACAGTGCCGTGAAAAAGTATTTGCCCCCTTCCTGATTTCTTATTTTTTTGCATATTTGTCCCACTTAAATGTTTCAGATCATTAAACTAATTTTAATGTAAGACAAAGATAACCCAAGTAAACACAAAATGCAGTTTTTAAATAATGATTTCATTTTTTTTAAGGGAAAAAGCTATCCAAACCTACCTGGCCCTATGTGAAAAAGTAATTGCCCCCCCTTGTTAAATCATGAATTAACTGTGATCAACCACATTTTTTGGAAAGCTGAGTTCAATTTCACTATCCAATCACTGTTCAATCAAGAAATCACTTAAATATAACCAGTCTGACAAAGTTAAGTAGACGAAAAGATCTCACAAAGCAGCACATCATGCCGCGATCGAAAGAAATTCAAGAACAGATGAGAAACAAAGTCATTGACATCTATCAGTCTAGAAAGGGTTACAAAGCCATTTCTAAGGCTTTGGGACTCCAGCAAACCACAGTTGAGCCATTATCCACAAATGGAGAAAGCTTGGAACAGTGGTGAACCTTCCCAGGAGTGGCCGGCCTATCAAAATTACTCCAAGACATCAACGACTCATCCAGGAAGTCACAAAAGAACCCAGAACAACATCTAAAGAACTGCAGGCCTCACTTGCCTTAATTAAGGTCAGTGTTCACGATTCAACAATAAGAAAGAGACTGGGCAAAAATGGCATCCATGGGAGAGTCACAAGGCAAATACCACCGCTGACCAAAAAGAACACGAAGGCTCGTCTCACTTTTGCCAAAAAACATCTTGATGATCCCCAAGACTTTTGGGGAAATATTCTGTGGACTGATGAGACAAAAGTTGAACTTTTTGGAAGGTGTGCGTCCCGTTACATCTGGCGTAAAACTAACACAGCATTTCATAAAAAGAACATCATACCAACAGTCAAACACGGCCATCAGTTTGTGACCTCAAGCTCAAGCGCACTTGGGATATGCAGCAGGACAATGATCCAAAACACACAAGCAAGTCCACCTCTGAATGGCTTAAAAAAAAACGAAATTAAGGTTTTGGAGTGGCCTAGTCAAAGTCCGGATTTAAATCTGATTGAGATGCTGAGGCATGACCTTAAACAGGCCGTTCATGCCGGAAAACCCTCCAGTGTGGCTGAACCAAAACAATTCTGCAAAGACGAGTGGGCCAAAATTCCTCCGCAGTGATGTGAAAGACTCATTGCCAGTTATCGCAAATGCTTGATTGCAGTTATTGCCGCCAAGGGTGGTGCAACCAGTTATTAGGTTTAGGGGGCAATTACTTTTTCACACAGGGCCAGGTAGGTTTGGATATCTTTTTTCCCCTAATAAATGAAATTATCATTTAAAAACTGCATTTTGTGTTTACTTGGGTTATCTTTGTCTAATATTAAAATTTGTTTGATGATCTGAAACATTTAAGTGGGACAAATGTGCAAAAAAATAAGAAATCAGGAAGGGGGCAAATACTTTTTCACAGCACTGTATATGTATGGACATGCATAGATGTAGTACTCTCTACCTTTATCCAGTTTGGTGATGACCAGGTTTCCTCCATACTCAGGGTCAGCATGGATGACCCAGAGACCGAGTTCATCCACAGCCAGGTCCAGGTAGGTGTTGGGGTTCAGATTGTAGACCGGTAGACGACCTGCTCCTGGAACCAGTGTACTGTCCACCACTGTACCATTCAATAGATCTACCTTTATGTGAAACAGATGGAAATAGACAAATTCAGAAATACTATCATTATAGTTCTGATTTCTTTTCAGTTTTGTCAGTTTCTAACCACATAATTGGATGTCTACAAACAAGACAGTCTAAAGCCATGCAAGTGATTCTGTGAGGCTGTAAATGTGCACACCGTTGCTTCTAGCTACATACATCAGTAGTGTACATCAGCATAACATGAACTTAACATGCGGATATTTAGGGGGTCATTCCTGTGTTCCCTGGTTCTGAATATGTGCTCTCCCAGGGTCCTATGTACCTAGGGTCCTATGTTCCCCCAACCCGTTCTCATTCCCAACTCGTTGCTTGGTCAGGACCACTTGGCGTCACTTTTTAACGCACTGGGTACCCCTTGGATTAGGTTTAGGAAAAGATCGTGGTTTGGGTTAAAATATGTACATTTTTGACAACCTGGGAATGAGAACGGGCTGGTTCCCCAGCTCTATGTAGTACATAATGGGAACCTGAAAAAAAATGTTACCCAGCTCCATTCGCTTAAAGGGACTGTTTGTAAGAATCAGAAATTGGTTGTAACACCGACAGCTGTGGCCGTTAAGTCAACGAAAGTCAGCGTCGGACTCGCGCTTGTGCTCGCTCTACATAGACGTGAACGAGCATCGCTCAAAACAGTGAGGAGACACACGTCAGCTAAAAGCACAATATCACTCTATATTTCAGCTGCTTGGCAGTAATGTTAGCTGACCAGACCAAGGTCTCTCCATGAATCAATGCTGATCCTAGTGTTGGCTTTTCTTGCCTCAGCCTCCCGACCGCGGCCGGAGAGAACAGGGGAGACACCGGAGCCCCGGATGAAGACGATAACATTTCTCTCTGCGGAGCCCCGTCATTTCACAAGACACGGGAAACCTCTGTTGGTCTGGAGGAGCTGCAGCATTTATTTCTGCACAAACGTCCACTGTACATTCACTAGATATTCTCAGAACTAAACTAACTCTTCTGCAGTGTGCAGTGTGCTCGACCTCACGTGC
>CAKALG010045155.1:0-10110 GCA_916700815.1 Helicolenus hilgendorfi
TACAGGGAGGGAGCAATGTTGGGGTGCAAAAAAGGGGAAATTGGAAAGGAGAAGGTGAAGCACGACTGGAAAGGGATTTGGGAATAGCAAAATGTAGTACTGTAGAATCTGTGTTTGCATACAATTATGTCCACATGCTGTCTAAGAAGCTTATTGTGGTATGTATACAAATTGTGATATGATGTTATACTGTGAGTATCTGCCAAGAGACAGCAGATGGAAACTCTATTCTTTTTGTTTGACATTAATGTTGATTTGTACATCGGCTCTGATTAGCGGTAGAGGGAAAAAGACGATACAGCATAGTATCATGATATTTTGCGTGGCAATATTGTAGCGATACACAGACGTCAAGTATCGATCTTTTATCATATAAATTATTAACCTCTTAACAATCCGACGGCCGCCCGCTATTCAGTCTTTCAGAGGTTTTAGCGGGCTCAGTCTTAAAGCTAGAGTGGAGTTACTGGTATCATATGAAACTAGAAAACATAAAGGCTGGCTGTCGACTGTAGTCTTTGCAGTGTGTTTGAGTGTAACTTGTCGGCCAAGACGAAGGTGACGTGAGGCGACGCAACACTCGGCCTTCATCGCTGCTACTTCTTTGATGTCGGCTTGATGTGTCTGGGCCTTAAGGTATCGATTGCCAACTATGTCATGTGAACTTGTTGAGAAGACCACTAAATAATGCTCAAAATTTACGCGAACATTTTAAAAGGGGTTCCTTGACCTCTCACCTAAAGATATGTGAATGGAAACGCTGAGATGAAGAGAGTGAAAACTGTGTCTTATTAGATAAAACAAGATGTTGACAAGCTGCATAATTTGCAGTTGAAAAAAAGGTAATATATCGCAATATATCTTATCGCAATACTCAGCATATCGCGAAATGTTTAAAATTACAATAAGATCGTATCGTGACTTGAGTATAATATCGTATTGTGGGGCCACTGGTTGACTTTGTGTCATCAGTGATTAAATCATCAAGCAGGCACAAATGTGTTGGCATGAATGCTGTGTATATACCAAAGAAAAAGGGAAAGAAACCAAACAGGGGAGAAACAATGTGTCACAACAAAGTGGGGAGGTGAAATAAGGTAGAGCGAATAAGAGACGGGCAGAAGGAGAGAAAATGGGAGAGGAAGCAGAGAGGGAAATACTACGGCCACGTCTTGAGTGCTGCAGGTCAATTCTAAAAACACCATTTACAGTATATTCAAATGGTGACATTTTTTGTAGTTAGTGAAAGGTTTTCATCCATCTTGGACAAACAAACTAGTTATTTGAACATGTAGACCGTTTTGACAAACATGGGTGGATACACGCTCCGACAGAGATTAGTTCTCGCTGTGATCACTTATTTTCTGTTGCAATATACATATTGCGCAACACAAGTGCTCACATTGACCTATATTTCCACCTCTTGTATACACATCTGCAAAAAATAGATGCTACCTGCTTATCTAGGCTAATCAACTGAGTCTTACACTTGTGGAGCTCTTAAATCGCAAATAGAAAGATATGTCAGTGACAACACCTGTATGTGATCGGCTATACGCGCATACATAATAAGCCGTCACAGGGAAAGCTGAAACAGCTGGCTCCTTAACAAATTATTACCTCTTGAATGATCCCTCGATCTGTAATTACGTGTCCTAAAAAACAAAACAACCTAACGCACATCCATCCGCCCCTCTGAGCGCTAGGAGAAACCTCAGTGGCGTCTGAGTAACTATAAATTCACACACAAGTATGCGCGCAGACACACAGATACATGTCATGCATGCACCCGCACTCACACAGGTGTCATTGCGTTGCTATGCTATCCTGGGGCCAACTAGACTGTGGGAAAAAAAAAAAAGAGAGCAGGCATGATTTCTTAAAAGACCAGATGCTTGGTGAGTGATGGCTCATCTTCTTCCTTATCTATGTGTGTGTGTGTGTGTGTGAGTGTGTGTCTGTGTGTATTGTGTCTGCTCAGACAGCCATGAGAATCAACTTCAAAATGAGTCAGGGACACTAAAGACACGTCTCACAGGTTACAAACTGCCGGTTCTCCTGTGGGATTTTCACACCACTTCCAAAAACACCGCCTGCTTCTCACAACTTAAACATTTAACCGCTACAGCAGATTAAGTTTATGTGGCGGGCAGCCATCAATCATCTATACTTTTAGCTGAACAGGGATCCTCAACCATTAAGTGTGATCTCAGCATTTCTCATTCTAAAAGGGCCTTTACACAAAATGCGAAATACTCACATCACAACTATATTCATACCAGCAGTGATGCGAATTTGCAACACTTTTTCAATAACAGATTCGCATAGATTCGCGCAGGCAGAAGACAAACTACCGGGAGGCACCCAGAGAGAGACCAGGAGCGCCTGGCAGTCTGTCTGAGTTGAATTGTTGCACAGCCTAAACTACTGTAAGATATTTTATTGAGTTTTCTTTAAGCGAAATGCTCGGAGTGAATTTTCCTTTGGTAAGCAGTTATGCAGTGTACATGTGTAGGGCTTTTATTGTGAAAGGTAAGAATGGAAAGAGGGGATCTGGTATGTGCTGCCTTTCGGAATAATAGTTTGCCGTTTTGGTTCAGACTACAGAGCCTACATTTGACTACATTCGAGATGTCACGATCACAATATTAATAAGGATTTTTCTGACAGAGATATCATAAGCAAAGTCAACTGAAACTGTGTTGAAACTGTTTCAGTTGACTGCTTTGCTTATAATATCTCTCTATTGGAAAATATTTGTATTAATATTGTGATAGTGACATCCCTAATTGGAATCACTATCACAATATTAATAGGGATATTTCATATTATTACATTATATTTCATATTGTGATAGTGGTTTCAACTAGAGATGTCACGAGAACCGATACTTTGGTACCAAGTCGATGCCAAAATTCTGAAAACATGATGGTACTAGTTTTTCTACAGTACTGCAGGTACCAGCCGGGGGGCTCGAGACTAACGGCGTCTAAAATCCGAAAAGACACAGTTAACCCACTATCGCATCCAGGGGATACACCAGGGGATACACCCTATTTCTCACCTGATAACGCTCCATTGTGAACAACAAATCTGTGTTGAAATTGACAGGAGGAAAGCTAGTTAATGTTTGCTGTAAGCAGCCGGTGGGCAGCACAGTCCTGCGGAGCTGACAGCTAACGTTAACGGAGGCTGCTTTGGGTTTCGTTATGATGTGTTCGAGCTCTATTTAGTAAAAATGAGCCCTAGGTGAAGGTAACTTTTAGCATTATCATGGTGTGTGCAACTGTAATCTTGTAAAATTCAGTTTTTGGTGAATTAACTTGACAAAAATACAGTTGTTTGAAGGAGATGTTTTCACAGCAATATAAAATAGATATTAGAGAGGGAATTATATTTATTTAACTTCCGAAAACTAGCTCAAAATCTTTATTGTTTTGTTTTTGTTTTTTTACTGTGGTATCGAATTGGGTATCAAGAGTTGTGGAATTCCACTGGCATTGGTATCGACTACTAAATTGATGGTATCGTGACATCTCTAATTTCCACCACATCGCCCGGGCCAAATGATTTGTTTTTTTTTCCTATTATCAATCCATTACCAAAACATCTGTACTGTACACATTATAATAAATGTCACTTATATTTACCCTTGCATAGGACTTTTTCATTAGTGTGAGCCACTGTTTCTCCTTTAATTGACTTGTTTATGGGTTATGTTTTCCAGTGTAGTACAAAGGAATACTTTCATATTTATGATGAAATGAGTCGACATCAATGAGTCAACATCTCATTCCCAGTAAAAAAAAGTCATCGCCACAGAAAACGTTACACCCCGGAGGTGAAAATTGAAAGCTTAATAATTGTGGTCATGTCTTACTTGCTCATTCATAAACTGACACATATGAGTGACACAGTGATCACAATGGCGTTTTCCTGATTTGGCTCCTCTACACACAGACGGAGCGTCGCCCTCCGGACAAAGGAGACATACAGGCTGTCACTCATAACTGCACCCACTAACTATCAACATGTGTGTATCCCAGAGCGAGTGATTGTGAGGGCGACCTTTGTTACGTGTGAGCGACACTTTCTCCCAACATGTGTGTGTATTCGCTTTTAGCACTTTCTCAAACCGTATGTGTGTAACAGGAGACGCGAAGCCCTCGCCACACACAGTGGGAAATATTTGGGATGGTTTCCCTCGGAATGTCTTGGCGTGCCTATGGAATGCCCCCCCCACCCTCCTCGCCACCGCCTCCTCCTCCCCTTTCTCGCTGTCGCTCCCCTCTCTCGCCTCCGGAGAGAGAGAGACAGAGGGGAGGAGGAGAGTGGGAAAACGGCGGGACACACAAAACCTATTTTGTCGCCACGAAAAAAAAAACGGTAAATGCACGGAGATGTCACACGCATGCAAAACGAAGCCATGGAGCACTTGCAAACACGCACAATTTGTTTGTGAAAACGTGAGAATTTGTGTGTTTGGGTTTCACAGCTTGTGTGTAACCAAAGTGTGACACTGTGCATATTATAGTTATCTATTAACGCTGCGTGCAAGTGCATTTAAAAATAACAAATTAAGGTGTGAGAATATAAAAGTCTATAATTAAAAGTGTTTTCTTTCATCTGCTGCACTTTAACGCATACGTACATCCTGATACTGACCAACCCTACCTCACTCACATGCACAAATATACACACACACACACATGCAGACACACAGCCGGTGAAGGGTAACTTTAAACGTGTCTCAACCTCTCACATTCCTCCTGTTTCTCAGCCCGCGGCTCTCTTTGTAGATCAAAAGGACAGACAACAAGTCTTTCTATCGCCTCACCCTCCTCCTCCTCCACCCCTCCTCTTCCTTCAATGCCACCTTTCTCAGACACTCTCTCTTCCTCTCGCTCTTCCTCACTCAACAGACACTCATCTCGCTTGTGCACGCGCACGCTGATTATTTCGGACTTTCTCACACAATCTCTCTGTAATTCCGTCTCAATGACTCCATGTTATTTTTGTCTCTCTCCCTATCTCTGACTGACTTGCTCGTTCCCATTTGCTTTCACTGCCGTTCCCTTTCTGTCACTCTTTTTTACCTCCCTGCCATCACCTCTGTTCTCACTTCTCTCCCTCCCTCCCCTTTTCCTCTTCCTAGCACCCCCCCCACCTCCCTCCTCATCTCTCCCACCCCTCCCTCTCACGGTGTGGCGGTTCCTGTTGCTCTTGTTTTCACTTCCCCAGTAGTCTGGTGCGTGGGAACCAGCGTTTGTGCTGCAATAGCGTCTACGACTGAGTGTGTGTGCATCTGTGACAGAGTCGGTGTGTGTCTGTAAAGGTGCTGAGGTGACTGTGTGAGCGTGTGTATATGTGTTTTTATCAGTTTGGGGTTTGGAGAGTGTATGCTTATCACTGTATATGTGTGTGTGTGCGTGTTTGGCCGGCTTCATGTCTATCTCTCTATCTCTGCTATCTCAACATGTCTATAAAAGGCCAGTATGGGACATCTGATGGAACTGCACAGCCCAACGGAAGTGTGTGTGTGTGTGTGTGTGTGTGTGTGTGTGTGTGTGTGTGTGCGTGGGAAGTATAGACGCAGCAGGCATTAGTGGTAGGGATAGGATATGGCTGGATAAGGAAACTGTAATGGTACCAATAGACAACTCGGTACCCAACCCTGTGCAGGAATCCACACAGATGAAATTCAAGGATTACAGATTAAGTTAAATACTGCGACACGTGTCAACATCTTGAATACAAACAATAAAGTTTAACTTTCTTAATATATTTTTGGGGGAATTTTCGGGCTGCTAAAACCTGGAAATGAGTTAGTATTCCGGTTCCCTCGTCTGGAAGTCAGTGGGTTTGAGTGGGTTTTTAATTAGACGCCTGAAATAAGGTCTGCGGTTAACACAAGCTTAAGAGATTTTAACGTTTTGTTCTACGAAATAAAATACGTCAGTAAATATCCCACTCATGAATTTTGAAGCCTTTACATGTCTTAAAAGTGGCTAAATGAGACTACTAAATGTCATCACAACGACTCATCCGTCTTTACAGCCTCATTGTGTAGACTTGACTGTGGTGTAGTTTGTTTATAGCCTAGCGTTAGCTTTTTACTTCTGGCAATTGCATTTACACTTCAAAAATCATAAAAGTGATATTCATTCGTGAGGATTATCTTGCTGAACAAAATGTGTAAGTATCATAAAACATGTGTTCACCACAGAGCTTATTTTCTGCAATAATCCAAAACCCAATGGAAAAATCCCATTGGCTGTTTGTTGAGGGAACCCGGGGCGATGCTAACTTCCTGGTTGGCCAACAAATACGTCAAACCTGGAGCGCTGTGTAGTGTTCACATCCTGTAGTTATCATTTGTGCCAAAGGGCAGTGACAAGGCTATACTCTTCTGAGCTGAAAAATGATCTGTAGGTCATGTGAAACCATCTTCTTTGAACAGCAATGGTTTTAACATGTTACTGGCTTTAGGAGGAACCAAACAGTGTCATTTTCTATCAACTGAAAAATGTTATAAATGTGGCTACAAACCAGAAACAGGTGCATCCAGATGTTGGCATACAAAATATAGATTCTCTCTGGTTCATCCAGTTCATCATGTGTCGTGGGCCTCTGCCATGTTTATTTAATTTTATATGGACAAGTACAGTATATGGCACAGACCAATGCCATATACCACAGCACTTATAGTCTAAACCAGTTTACAATGGGCCTTTAAATGCGTGACAGAATCCTGTTTTACAGGCAGATGTGACGTTAAAGTTAACATGATTCTTCCTCTTTTAGAGTAAATACACAAATAAATATGTCTTTAAAGTTAGTTAACATAACTTGAGTTCTCTCAGAGCCACACTGATGATAAACCAATTGCAGATTAATCCATCAAACACCATAAACGGAGAGTGAAGCATTGATCGAATCATAAAAAACTGCAGCGCTTCTTTCGGTTTTTACCACTTCATTCTACACAAGTACACGTTAAGTATGCAGACAAGGACACACTTAGACAGGAGGCCCTTCTCCATCTTCCTTTCCCTCTTGGGGTCTCCATAGTGGACACACATTCCGATGCCTCTAAAATCTCTGTTGGGCCTATTGATACACTGAGACAAACATTAACCCTTTCCCTGCAGATGTACACAAGTCTGCAGTTAATCTCCTCTTCTCTCTCTCTTTTTTTTTTACCTCTCTTTCCTCATGACATTGATCAGTGGTGTATGTGCATGAGGGAGAAACACAGAGAGACAAAGGGCGAGAAACTAACCCATCCATTGCTAATCAGAGAGCTTTACAATCAGATAACAAAGGGGTTAACTTCGCCTGGGTGGCCCACGGAGCAGCCCTCAGGGTGAAACGCTCTCTCTACAATCAACTCAATTTTAATATGAACTGCATTTAATGTTTTATAACCTGTATCTTTAAGGTAAGGTGCTTTAATTAGAGCTGCAACGATTAATCAATTAATCAATTAGTTGTAAACTATTAAATTAATCGCAAGCTACTTTGATAAAATCGATTAATCAGTTTGAGTATGTTTTTAAGAAAAATAAGTCACAATTCTCTGATTCCAGCGTCTTAAATGTGAATATTTTCTGGTTTCTTTTCTCCACTGTGACAGTAAACTGAATGTCTTTGAGTTGTGGACAAAACAAGACATTTGAGGACGTCATCTAGGGCTTTTGGAAACACTGATTGACAGTTTTATAGACCAAATAACGAACTGATTAATCGCTTTAAGTAATTAAAAAAAAAAAGTATTAGTAAAAGTAAGTACAATCTTCAAAAATTCTAATATAGACCAAACAATTAAGCGATTAATCGAGAAAATAATCAACAGATTAATTGACAATGAAAATAATCATTAGTTGCAGCCATAGCTTGAATATACTCATTTAAAAACAGATTTTAAATTAGACCTGGTTGAGTCTGTAAAAAATCACCTACATGCTAGGACAAAAGAAATGATGGGAAAGATCTGAGGCAGAGCTGTTACTGGTGGTGTGTAACACTAAAGTCACATTTGGCCTCCCATTAGCCATAATATATCAAAGTGACTTTGCCTTGAAGTGGCGTCAGGACCAATAAATAAGAAGGGTAGGCGGATGACCATTTGGCCACTGTATGTGTGTGTGTGTGTGTGTGTGTGTGTGTTTGCGTCATCATCGTATCACCGAGACAGGAGGTAGCATCAAGGTGGTCCAGGTTTTTTTTTACGTCTCGGGTCTGAGACAAATGCACCCAGTGGCGTATCTCGACACATTTAGGGCCCCCTACCAGGAGCAGGCCAGAACACCCAAGTTTAAAAACTGTCCTGCAAAGATACCCCTCCCAATCACAACCGCCGCTACAGACACACAAACGCAAACACAGGTTTCCCTAAACAGCCACCCACCGAGATATCTACAGGTCAGGTACCGTAAATCCGACAATGATTGGCAGCAACAAGCTGACTGACAAACATCTTTTCCAGGCCCCGAGGAATTAGAATAATGAAGTGCATTGCACCTTGATGCGTATGCACGTAAGCAATGTTTCTGTAATTGATGAAAGAAGAATATGATACTGAAAGGTTTTTAATCCAGTTTCATTTCTCCTCCAGGTTCAACTTGTTTCCATCCTGGTTCCCTATTGGTTAAAATAGAGAAATACCTCATTCTATAAATGTCCTCATCCATCCATCTATCGTTCCTTTTTCCACCACTTTCCACCACCAGGTAGTGATGGCAGCAGGCTAAACAATGTAACCCAGACATCCTTCTCCTCAGCTACATCCTCCAGCTCCTCCTGGCGTCCCCGGAGGCATTATTCTAAGGCCACATGGGATATGCAATCCCTTTCAGTCCTCTCCTGGGTCAGCCCCAGGGTCTGGACGTGCCTAGAAAACAGCCTCAACAGGCCACCTTCAACGTGAAGGTGCAGCGGTTCAACTTCAAGCTCCTTCATCATCCTTTCAGTAAAGGTGCGCCCAATTTGGCTGCTTGTATCTGAAATCCCATTCTCTCGGTCGCTATCACCAAAAACAACCCAGAACAACACTACTTACATTTTCTCAAAAAAGTGAAATAATGCTTTTTTTTTTTTTTAAAGCTCCTCTTCTCCATTTCCCAGTATCATATATTTATTTCTTCCCCTTTCTCTCAGTATAACACAGAACACCGCAACATTTGTTCTCGTAATTCAGGAACTTAACCAGTTCCACAGTGTTTTATAACCACATAAATATTGCCTGGGTTATCATATCATATTGCTTGTACTTCTAACTGACATAGGAACTCAAGCTTTTTCCTCTTTCTAATTGAAAGCTGTTATTTATAAAGGCGCCTGCTAAATGCCTAAAACAAGAAATGTAGTCTGTGGTATGTAAAATGCTGGAATTAATGTGTTATTGTATGTATGTGCTGTTTTGTCTTAGACCTCGGCTGGTGAACTTAGGACTCTCTGTGCTCACTGTACTCACTATTTCCCCTTTTGTATGTATTGATAATCATTAGCATTATTTGAATTAGTAGAACGACACAGAGCTCAGCCGATGCTCAAGTTTCTACACAGTTAATTTCAAAAATACATTCGGAACCGGCATGAATTTCCTTACCTGGCAGCGGCTGAATATATCGCTGGGAGTGAGCTGGATATTGAAGTGTTTGAGGACTCGAACAGCCTGGTCTCTGGCCTTTTCTGAACAGTCTAAGGACAGACAGCGACCCTCGCCTACCTGGGACCGCAGCTAAGTGGGGAAACAGAGGCAACACGTGTATACAAGCGAACAAGGAACATACAAACACAGGGGCATCATGATTTTGTAGATTTGAGGTTTGTTCATGTACTTACACTTTGGAACGGTTGTCCACATGTGAGTATGAAACGGCCTTCAGCTTGTGCTAACTGACACACAAAATGCAGTAATGTTATTATTGGTTATCTAAAATATGGCTATATTGTGTGAGTTCTTCTTGTAAGTGTATATTGGAACTGCTAACTAACCTTTGCCGCTACTCTGTGATCGTCAGTGTTCTCCAGCATGACCACGTCGACTCCTAAACAGCGCAGGTACCTCCCGAGTCCCTGCAGCATGTTGTCACACACCACCCGCAA
>CAKALG010045156.1:0-11013 GCA_916700815.1 Helicolenus hilgendorfi
CCGCCACGACACACACACATGTACTTATTAACATGTGCGGATCAGCCCACACAAACAAACACAAAGCAGATTCAGATATTTGTGTGATGCTAACACGGCGCTGCACCTGCATCCAGTGTAAACTCTGGATTATGAAAGGAAGATGTCGTCCGTTTCATGTCGGCTGTTTTCAGCACTGAGCTCAGATATTTGCCCTGATGGGATAAAGATGTCTTCGAGTGTCATCAGCCTGATGGAGGATAAACAGAAGAAGAGCCGCCGTTCTCCCTTTAAGAAAGCGCCAGAATTTCATTCAACTTTGACCAAATAAAATTCTACAGACGAAGAAATTCACCGCTCTCTTCTCTCTTTCTCTATTTCTTCCTCTCCAAGAAACATCAGATACGAAACGTAGGTCACTTTCACACTTGTTTCATCTGACTAATTGAAAAGAGGTGCATCAAGGCAGTTTTGGCGATGTCATCCTGCATCGTCAGCATACAGGAAAACCGCATACTGACAGCTCGCTGCACCTTATGAGTTGATTTCTAGTTTTTGATGGTCATGTAATGCACTTTAATCCGTATATATCTGTAATCCACGTAGTTATCAACCAGGAAATATAAAGAGTGGCGAATGCGGCGTAGAGAGGAGGTCGGGGTGGATTGATGGATTGATTCGCCCTGGAGACTGATGTTTGTGTCCCGTGTGAAACCAGAGATAAACATTGATTTATTTGTCAGGTAACTTAACTACTAAAGTAACGTCACTTCCAGAGTTATTTTGAGCCAAACCATAATCTTTTCCTAAACCTTAACCAGGTTGTTTTATTGCCTAAACCTAAGGAAGTTGTTTTTCCTGTGAAGATGGGAGTTTATTTTGAAAAGACTGTATGTACGTAACGAGCGGAAATTGACACGTGTTGCTGGACATTCATAGGAAAACGCATGAAAAAGGAGGGATAACTTTTTCGTAACATATCATACGAACCGTTAGAGTTCGTTGGATTGTGAGCATCAGTAGTGAAAACAGCTGCTGGACCTCATACTGTACAAATTAGTTAACCTGAGCGTGTTCTGTGCAGTTTACTGAAGTAAAACGATTTAGCCTCGATGAATCTTCACGTCAGTTGGAGACACCAAAATGAAAAGCTTTAACTAAAAGCCTCCAGTGGCTCTCTGTTGTATTTGCATCTGAACTGAAAACGAACTCAATTACAGGTGAGTCGACTGACTTAATAACATCTGATATTCCCAAGTTGATGTTTGTCTTGTTTGTAATTTGCCAGACTCTCACTAGAAACGGAGAACAAACAGCTTCGGTGCTTTTGTGCTTCAGTTTTTGTGGAAAAATGTACGCACTGAAGCCGAACGGAGATAAACCAGAGGGTCAAAGCACATTTGAATCATCTCGTGTGTTCAGTCAGAGCGACGACGCTTTCAGTGACATCACTCAGTGACACGTTGACCCGAAGCAAGAACCTGCAACCTTTTGGTTGTAGCCTGCTGCTTCTTTGACAATGCAATGACAGAGAGAGAGAGAAAGAGAGAGAGAGAAATAGAGAGAGAGAGAGAGAGAGAGAGAGAACTGACTGTACCTCAGCATCTCTTCCTCCCACTGTCTCTTTCAGGAAGAACCTCTGACCGGCCCGTCGGTACAGACTCACATACAATAACAGATATGGAGGCGATGTGTCAGAGATTTGTGTGTGTGTGTGTGCGGCACCGAGTAAATAAGAACAAATCGTTCTGAAACAGACGTGCCTTTGTTACCATGGCGATGATATCAACAACGCTGTAGGTCAACTAAAGAGAAGCACCTCATTCCTTCTCCTTTAAAGGGCTGGTTCACCTAAAGACCTCCGATGCTTTTGAATCCAACAGACTGAAAAACAGTCAGTCGCCCAAAAACTGATATAAATAAACACAGTTAGATGTAAAATCGCTCTAAAGAAAATGCCGTTATGCTGTGGTTCATCTTGCAAAAAAAGAGATTTAAAACATGTTTTGCAGGGTTATATTTCTCTCACACCCCAGCATATATTGTCTAATATAACATATAAATATTAAAGGTTCAATCCACCCAAATTGCAGAGAGACGCAAATAAATAAATATTGTAAATTCAATTCACCTGCATTGTAAAATTTAGCATCTTAATGTAATTTTAATATCTCAAAACCTCGACAAATCAAACCAAAACTATTAGATCAGAAAATGTTTGTTTTGTGTCATTCCATTGAATTGGCCCTTTAAAGCCTTAAATCTTGAACAAAATCATTATTTGTTTAATTATTATTATTTATGACTACGGAGCTTTTCTAGGAAAAAATGCCACCTTAATTGGTCAGTATTTAAAATCACATTAATAGATTTGACTATGTTTTAAAGAGTTTATGCGGATTCATAACTCCATAATCTGTCGCTCAAATGTCAGAAATAATATCGAATAATAGTAGATTTTATTCGTTTGTATATTTCTCCTCAAAATCTACTTTTTGAGGTTGCAACAGATAGTTTCTAAACATGGTTTTGCAGTGTTACGTCTCTTTAAACTGCCAATGATTCAGTGTTTCTCAGCTTCCCTCCCCAGCAGCATTTTTCATATTTGATAATCCAGGACACAGAACCTCAGGAGGCAGATTAAAATAGGATTATTATTACAGGGGCACACTTTCTCACAAGGCCGAGGCACCTTGTAACACAGCTGTTCTCCGTCTGCTAAACAGGAGGAGGACACACTGAACTGTATGCATGCAAAATATTACTTTTACTTTGATAGTGAGGTGGACAGACCCGGTATATAACCAGATAGAAGATCCAATGATCCAATTATTAAATGCCTTTTAATAGCTATAACTCCCATTAAATCCCTTTAACACTTACGTCGCAGCAAAACAACAGTGGAACAGAGGTGTTTGTGACACCTCCCTATAAATACATTTAATTAGTAGAAGACCCTGCACACCCGCCCACGTGCTTTCAGTTATTCTGCAGGTTGATAATCATTTGGTGAAGAGATGCTGGAAGTTTGAATCATAACGGAAAAAAGATTCTCAACTCAAGACTGTCGAATGATTGCGCTGATATTTAAAAAGACTCTGAATCAATAATATAATATAAATAATATTGTTTAACTACATTGAATGGCTGACACTTTCAGGCGCATTTTTGCATTTTTATGTGTTTGTCATGATACAGACAATCGATAGCTACGACTGCATTGTGGACAATACCTCCATACCTGTTTAGGTTTTTTTAGTGGGTTTTTTTAAGACTCATTTTTATTCTTAAGCCAGTTTTATGTTATTATGTTAAGTTTTGCTAGTTTTATGTCTCGTGATAGTTTCAGGCTCTATAGTATAATTGTAATGTAAATGTAATATAATTTATTATTTTAATGGCGCTTCCTCGCAAAAAGTATTTCACACGTTTGTAACTGTACAACCGGCGTGGCAATAAATATCTTGCATCTTGTATCTTGTACCGAATGTCTGGGAATTTGTAAATGCAAAGTTGTTTTTCAAACGGAAGCAAACGGACGCTAACAAACCTAGGGCACTTTCGTGTCCTGGATTCGGACAGGCCAATCACAGCCGTTTACCTAGATGCGTGGCGACGTACGGGGATGCCACATGGGGACAACGTTTAACTGTTATTGGTCGACGTCTTCTAGGACGCAGCTCCGGAGGAGAGAGTCGGAGATTCTGGACAAAACCATCGACCGTGAGTCACATTCTGGAGCCGTTTATTTGCAGGAGAGCGCCGAGATTATTTCTATTTTTTAAACTTTGAACAGCAGCAACAGTGAGTGAGTCTGTGTGTCTGTTAGCACGTTAGCAGAGCATCTGTAGCAACAACAGTTCTGTGCATGTGTTTCTGCTACGGCAGTGTTTACACGCACACCGCTTCTGCATGTCACCGACCCGATATGAATTATTCTATAATTGTTTCCACCCAGTTTTAAGCAACAAAAGCAGGGAGATCGTCCTCATGCTCTGCGAGTGACTCACTGACTCGTGAGTCGACTATACAGTATACGTGCCAAATTGGAAACATCGGCGGTTTTTCAGAAAAATCCAAGTTTCCCAGGTGTAATTATGATTTGTATGTTGAACGTCACTTACAAGTCGGAAGCTTGTAATTACTGTAACTCGATGTTACATGAATGCGGCATAATTAGGAATAATTACAGCTGTGACCTAATTCCATATTACACTGTAATTCAGGTTTCGTGATGTGTTCTCACTGGGAAAGTCGCGAAATAATAAATTGTGGATGATGGTGAGACAGCTCAACGAAGAAACAAAAGACATATAAAGTACACTAACTCCAAAAAAGTCCACTTTGACAACTAGTATTTGACATTGGAACACTTGTCTTGATGTTGTGCAACTAATTGTTTCTCAAGAGACACAGTGGATGTTGTTTCTTTCAGATCCTCTACCGAACGTGTGTGTGCCGTGTGTGAGGGGATTGTAGTGGAACAATGTTGAGAGTGTTAAATACTGGGTGGGCTCTGTTCTCATCTCTGAGTGTTCAGCCAAGTCAAAGCATGAGCACACATATACAGGAAACCTGACACTCCCCTGCCCTTCCTCAGCGCTGCTAGTGATGAAGTACAAACTGCAGGGAGCTCAGACGTGGATGTACGTACAGAGGAGAGAGGAGAAAAATCACTTTTTTTGATTTGTCAAATGAAGTTTAGCCTCCTTTGTTAAAATCTTGTGTTAATCAGAATTCCCTGATGTGCATTAGTGAGCGAGGTGTTTTCAGTTCAGATTAAATTCTCTTCCCTTCGGACTAACCAGATCTCCATATGGACGTTTCCAAAATAAAAACACCTACATGATAATGATCTTCTTCTCCTCTTCTTCTGTTTTCTCCATCCCACTATCTATTCGTCCTTCTATCTGCATGCTCCTCCTCTCCTTGAAGTTTTAGTACTGGAAATATTTCTCAGAAGCAGTCAGAGCCACTTGAGAGGTATAAATGATGTGAAGCGTTGCAGAAGCCGACCTTACAGAGATGTAGGGCTGATTAAAATACCAAAACATAGCAGAGCAGTGCAGCTACTGTACACTAACATACTGTACGTTAACATACTGTACACTAACATAATGTACACTGACATACTGAACACTAACATACTCTACACTAACATAGTGTACACTAACATACTCTACACTAACATAGTGTACACTAACATACTCTACACTAACATACTGTACATTAACATACTGTACACTAACATACTGTACACTATCATACTGTATACTAACATAATGTACACTAACATACTGTACACTATCATACTGTATACTAACATAATGTACACTAACATACTGTACACTAACGTACTGTACACTAACATAATGTACACTAACATACTGTACACTATCATACTGTATACTAACATAATGTACACTAACATACTGTACACTAACATACTGTACACTAACATACTGTACATTAACATACTGTACATTAACATACTGTACACTAACATAATGTACACTAACATACTGTACACTAACACACTGTGCACTAACATACTGTACACTAACATAATGTACACTAACATACTGTACACTAACATAATGTACACTAACATACTGTACACTAACATACTGTACGCTAACACGCTGTACACTAACATACTGTACACTAACATAATGTACACTAACATACTGTACACTAACATACTGTACACTAGAATAATGTACACTAACATACTGTGCACTAACATGCTGTACACTAAAATAATGTACACTAACATACTGTACACTAACATACTGTTCACTAACATACTGTACACTAACATAATGTACACTAACACGCTGTACACTAACATGCTGTACACTAACATGCTGTACACTAAAATAATGTACACTAACATACTGTACACTAACATACTGTACACTAACATACTGTTCACTAACATACTGTACACTAACATAATGTACACTAACACGCTGTACACTAACATGCTGTACACTAACATGCTGTACACTAAAATAATGTACACTAACATACTGTACACTAACATACTGTACACTAACATACTGTTCACTAACATACTGTACACTAACATAATGTACACTAACACGCTGTACACTAACATGCTGTACACTAACATGCTGTACACTAAAATAATGTACACTAACATACTGTACACTAACATACTGTACACTAACATACTGTTCACTAACATACTGTACACTAACATAATGTACACTAACACGCTGTACACTAACATGCTGTACACTAACATGCTGTACACTAAAATAATGTACACTAACATACTGTACACTAACATACTGTACACTAACATACTGTTCACTAACATACTGTACACTAACATAATGTACACTAACACGCTGTACACTAACATGCTGTACACTAACATGCTGTACACTAAAATAATGTACACTAACATACTGTACACTAACATACTGTACACTAACATACTGTTCACTAACATACTGTACACTAACATAATGTACACTAACACGCTGTACACTAACATGCTGTACACTAACATGCTGTACACTAAAATAATGTACACTAACATACTGTACACTAACATACTGTACACTAACATACTGTTCACTAACATACTGTACACTAACATAATGTACACTAACACGCTGTACACTAACATGCTGTACACTAACATGCTGTACACTAAAATAATGTACACTAACATACTGTACACTAACATACTGTACACTAACATACTGTTCACTAACATACTGTACACTAACATAATGTACACTAACACGCTGTACACTAACATGCTGTACACTAACATGCTGTACACTAAAATAATGTACACTAACATACTGTACACTAACATACTGTACACTAACATACTGTACACTAACATACTGTACACTAACATAATGTACACTAACATACTGTACACTAACATACTGTAACATACTGTACACTAACATAATGTACACTAACATGCTGTACACTAACATACTGTACACTAACATACTGAACACTAACATACTGTGCACTAACATACTGTACGCTAACATTAGCTGGAGGCAAGATTACTGAGCATCATAATATTACTGTGCACTAACATACTGTACACTAACTGGATCTCAGTTGAAGAAAGTTTTATTTCAGTTTATTACACGGCTTTGTTGACTACTCGATTCTGATTGGTCAATCACTGCGTTATTTCTGTATAGCAGCTTATGTATAACAGACCGTTGCAGTCTGATATCGTGTAGCTGTGTAATATGCGGGATAATGTACAGCAAGCGGGTCATTGTTGTGAAATAAACGTCCTCCACTCTGCGTTGGGGCGTCGAGGTGTCGGGGTTTATTTCACAACAATGACCGGCTCGCTGTACATTATCCCTTACTTGTTGAATGTGCTTCATCTCTTGTATTTCAGCAGTTTGTTTGCAGCTGACATGCCTCTCCTGTACGTCAATGTTCGTGGTATGTTTTGGGACCCGGCCCTGGAGCTTCAGCTGCACTGTGGCACGTCACAAACTTTATCATCCTCGCATTTTCACGTGCGAGCATGGCGAGTACTTTCTATTGTCTTTACGTTTTCATTTTAGACAAGCCGGCTAATGAGCTGCACACGGTGACAACAGTAGTGTGACGTTCATCAAGTTCTTGCTCTCTCTGATATTAACAACGCTCACGGCAGCACTTTGTTTTGAAGCTTGAAGACGTGTCACATGGTTGTGGCCTAAAACTGTCTGTCTTCTCCTCATTACCTTTCTCTCCTCCTCTTTTCTTTCATCTCCCCTCCTTTCCTTTCCTTTCCTCATCTTGTTCCCTCTCATCTTGTCGCCTTTCCTCTCAATCCTAGTAACGTCCTCTCCTCCCCTCTCCTCATCTTCCGTCTCTTCTCCTCTCCTCATCTTCCCTCTCCTCATCTTCTCTCTCCTCTCCTCTCCTCTCCTCTCCTCATCTTCCCTCTCCTCATCTTCCCTCTCCTCTCCTCTCCTCTCCTAAGTGTGCTGCAGTGACCCACTTTAAGTACGAAGCCTTGGACTGACCTGCTTTAGATAGAGGCTAGCTAATTATAACCAGCCTGTATTAATAAGGCAGGGGAATTGGTAAATACGAAACACACACACACACACACACACACACACACACACACACACACACACACACACACACACACACACACACATGCGCACACAAAACAGATAGCGCACATATAACACCCCCCTCCACAAACAGACTGTTTCCGACGTCTCATAAACAAGCCTACACACCAACATGGCATCATGACTCATCATGTATATAAGAGGATGCAATGAGTGACTCATGTTCATCACTTGTATCTGTTGTCTGTAACACTTGTACGTGTTGCCATGGCAAACATTAAAAAATGTATTTTTATACGCAGCGCAAGACATCCACAATTCAAATTACACAATAAAAACGTTTTATTTTTGAAAAGATCATTAGATCCTGTGCACGCTGCGGAACAACACCTGACGTTTTGGATCCCGTTCATTGATTATTTGTCATACAGAAAATATTTTGCGTGCTCTAAAATGTCAGTTTCCCCACACCAGGAGGGCGTAAAAATACATCGTTAAACTCCTGTGTACCGTGAGAAACAGCACTGCAGATCTCCAGTGTGGAGTTTGTTAACGGGGTTATGTAACACAGATTGAATTACACTTTGGAAATAAGCTTTTAGCAGGTTTGATAACTGCCATGACTCAATTTTCATAAATATGAACTTTAAAAAAAAAAAAAAAACCTGCGCCGCACTATCTGCCTCTTCCTCCCACACTGCACCATGCTGAATGATACGGCTTACAGAGAAGTTTTTATCAACATTCCTCCACTTCCATCAGCTTTATCTGCTCCTCTTAAAAGCCTCTGACATGCATCTCACTGTTGAGCTCTTTTTAAAGATGCTGCTGGTTTCATAGCGTGCAACATTAAAGAGCGCCTTGCACGTCTAAGACACATTAGCAGACTCTTAAGGAGGTGATGCTTTGACTCTGTGTGCACTTTATAAAGCAGTTTGTTACGAAGCTGGTAAGGCTAGAAATGCTTCATGAATCAATGTGTTCTTTATTTTCCATCAAATGTGACAGTCTAAATAGACTTTAAATAAAAGCACAACATAAATGCACGATGACATGAATCAAAACAAATCACACTTCGTTGCTTGATTTTTTTTTAACGTTTTTTTGAATCTATAGTTTCATGCTGATATACTGCAAATTATAAGAGTGAAGAAACAGGCTTAGGCGCTGATCAGACAGAACTGGGCAGCTTTTTGTAATTTTTTTTTCAGGGAGAATGAAGCATTTTGTGCATTGTGTTTTTACAGGAGCGCCCTGAACGCCTCAAATTGAAAAAAATTCAACTCAAAGCGGAAAAAGCGCCCGGCGTGATTAGCGTTTTTTTTCTCATCGTGGGGACTTTTGCTGGATACCTGGAGCTGTCTACCTTTACCAACTGTAGTCAGAAAACAGCAGGAGGAAAATGAGTGCGGTACTTGAGATTTCAGGTAAGTTGTTCATTCATTAAAACTGTACTATTAACTATTAGGTAGCGTACAGTTCATTGTTTGTATTAAAGCTTCAGTAGGCAACAAGTTTTGGGCATCATTGGGCTTAAAATTCCATAATGACCTTTCAGCATATTGTAATTCAAGTGTTCTGAGAGAAAACTAGACTTCCTCGTCTAGGCTCCTCCTCATGGCTCTGTTTTCAGGCTTTAATAAATCTAGCCTGTGACAGAAGACTTTGACCAATCACAGGTCATTTTCATTGAGAGAGCGTTCCTATTGGCTGTGCTCCGGCTTAGTACTTTCTCAACTGTTCTCAACACGGCTGCTGGGTCACAAACTTTTTCATTTTACAGCTAAACAGTACACTACAAGATGATTCTGAAAACATTTGAGGAGAGGAGAAATAGGCATTACAGTAACATAATATTGATTCATATTTGATCAGCGCTGCCTAGTTTGACCGTTTAATCAAAGTTTGCGATTGTTTGACTTGTAGCTCTCAGACACGGCAGCTGGACAGCAGACTCCAGATCAGCTCTGATTGGTTGTTTTCCTCCGGTCTGTGAAATCTTGCAGATGCCGTTAGGAGCACCGGAGGACACAGAGGCACATGATTTTTTTTCAGATTGCCTGTCTCGTGCACTACTGTCAAGATATAGCGACCGTTTTATAAAAATAACTCTTTTTAATCATATTTGCTCCATTTGTACCCACTGCTGCTTTAAGGTAATGTTAGCACTCATTCAGTGGCACTCATTCGCTCTGTCTGATCGGGCATCAAAAAGGCTTTGTTACGTGTTTTCCACCTGCGAACGCGCTCTGTCTGATCAGGCCTTTACATGATAGAATATACAGAGTTAAACAGAGTGGATGTTTTTGTACCCTAACTAATACAAGTTCTTTAACATTAGAGTTGCATTCTGGAGAGAAGCTGCTGTCTTATTTGAGACATCTTTTTCCATTTGTAACCTCATCTACTGCACTGTGGAGAACACAAAGCTAAATCCATAATGTAGTGAAATGATCCTGCCACTCATGTCGCTGGTGTCATCCCCCACCCCCTCCGCCCACAAAGAGCACAGTTTGGTTTCATTTTTTAACACAGTTTCGGAAAAGCAAAGTCTCTTTCATCTACCTGTCACAGTTGCAAATTCTAATTATGTGTAATTATACCCCATGCTCCCGTCACTGTGTCATCCCTCGTCCCAGGGGTGCAGGTGATACTCATACATGCCAATCTAACCGAGCATAATAAGCAGCCGGAGGCTTCTGCTCGCCACGTCTGACCCGTCGGTGTCAACACTCAAACCTCCAAATCCGATGTGAGGTCACCCACGCCATATTCCCTCTCTCACAGCTCAGCAAATGAAAAAGCGATGGAAAAAAACTTCTCCGCTCGTGGGTGTTTGAGCAACAATGTCTTGAAATAATTTATTCTTTGGAAAAAAAAAAAGATGAACAGAAAAACTTCTGGTCATAATATAATTCTGTTTTCAAGAATCCAGTGACAAATG
>CAKALG010045160.1:4223-38069 GCA_916700815.1 Helicolenus hilgendorfi
CATGCATTCTTTCTAAAAGCCAGCAGGGTTATAAAAAGAAGTCTGACCCTACTTCTCACATGATTTATTACCTCAGTAAACATTGTAAACATGAGTTTATGGTCTCAATTGCTAGTTTTAAGTCTTCTTCAATACAGCATGATGTTCATTTAGTAAATTATGGTCCCATTTAGACCCTGAATAGGATAAGCGGTTACAGATAATGGATGGATGAATTTACAGTTGGGTAGTTATATCCAGCACTTGCAAACATTTTGGGACTTTTCTCTAATCTTCGCTTCGTGGTGAACTATTTAACAATTGTATCTCTTTGCTCCTCACACAGTTAATCAATAAAATAAAAACCATTGGAGGGGAAAAGTGTCTTTGGTAGAACTGCTATCAACTCAACCCCCCTTTACACCTTGCACTATAATGCGTCTCGTATTCAGATTGTATCTAGATTTGATTTAACCTGATTACATTTACACCCGGTATTAATATGTGTCTCCATTGTCCACATTGAGATACGATCGCTCTGTCTGAAAGGGCATAGAGGAAGACTCCGGAGACTGCATGGACACATCTGCTTCAAAACTGCAAACGTGACTTTGAGGTATGTCTACACTCGCACATACACACTGGGATGAGGAGAGTGGTGGCAGTGATCTCTCTGGTCATGACGGTCCTGCGACCGGAAGAGCGCACTGTAGGTTGAGCCATGCCCCCTAACACACACACCCAACTTGCCAAAGCTTTGAATATTCTGCTGGTGATTACTACCGAAGCTCCGGAGCCCAAAAAATGGTACTCATGGTTCCCTAGCTTTACATATTTACACCCACGAGCACCTCCAGGAGACCGGCGTTCGTGTTCTGTGTTTAATCAGAAGTAGTTTTGTAGCAGTCGATCTTTTCCTACGCCTAATTAAGTAGTTTTCTTGTGTAAACCTAAGGAAGTTGTTTTCTAAGGAAGACAGAAGTTTCTAAGGAAGACAGAAGTTTATTTTGAAAAAGACTGTATGCATGTAACGAGCGGAAATTGACACGTGTTGCTTGACATTTGTAGGAAAACGAACGATTTTTCTTAAGATATCATACGAACCGTTGTATGAGGATATGTTGACTATTTACTGTTCTCATTTTAACATTGTTATTTGTTTGTTTCTAGTTGCTTCCTGCTGTATATTATAATATGTTTTATGATATTCTTTATTGTAAAACTTCTATGCTCTTTTTGGATAAATGCCACACAGATGGAATTTATTGTTGATATTATTGTTACTACATTATATTACACCAATATAATGTGCGTAATTTGCAGTGGCACGACACATTTCACACTGGCCTGAAATCACCCAACAGACTGAGACCTGAAATTATCACAAATCACGTCCACATTCCCAAATAGTATTTGTCCCAGGTGAGCAGGGCTTTGGAGCCGCCGGTGGAGTGTCTGCCGGGTTGTTTTTGACAGGCAGCTATTGCAGCGGCTGGGCTTTACTGAATAACACTTAACAATGGGTCCCTTGAGCGACTTTGGCATTTTAGAGCTCATTTTCCGGCTGAGTGCAGGTATGGACAGAGGTAAATCAGGAAGTCGTGATGAGGCCAGGCCTTGTCAAAGTGTTGGTGGTGAAAAACAGAGTGCAGTATGGAAGATGGTCAGAATCACAGCAGCTCTTCTTCGGAAACGCCATTAGCCACCAGCTGTTTCCCTGTCTGTCGCGCCGCTGCCACGTATTCTGCACACCTTTCATGTGTAATAACCTTGTTTATCCCGTCTCTTTCAATAAGTTCACAACAGCTTGCCTAATGATTAAACAGAGACAGAGGAATGAGAGGGAAAGAATGGAAATGTGTCATCTTGACTGGTCTGTGACCACATCCCCACTTTGGTCGTTCATTAATCATACTGGGTGTCATTTTTGCAGCAGCTGTGTGGCGCACCAGTCTTTAAAATCAAGTCAACTCCAAGTCAGAGAGACACACACCAGCAAATGCTTCTTTTTTTTTAATGACTGCTTAAATTGACTTGCTTTTGAAGTGCTTTTGTTTGTGAACTGGAGGTTGTGGAAAATGATGAGACCTTGTGTGGGATTATTTCAGCATTTTGAGAAATAGGCTTCTCTTACCAAGAGTTAGATGAGAAGATCGACCACATTAATTAGTGAGCTTTAGAGGTGCTGTTAGATGGGTTTTGTTTCTTGTGAACAGAGCCAGGCTAGTTTTCTTCCTCTTCTTTGTTTCTGGTCTTTATGCTATTATTATGCAATAGGGGAGGGACATACAACTTTAACTTTGCGTAACGTTACCTTGGCATCGTTGCCAGAAGAAGTGGATGTAGCTGGTGCCGCTGTACGGAGATGTGCCACCAGTGGACAGCAACGAATACCCAATTTGTTGGTTTTGTATGGTAGGAGAGGTGGCTGTCATCATGCAACCATATTCTGCTGAAGTGCACACACACAGCTCGTGTGATGATGTGATTATTTGTATGGAGGATTTGCATTTTGTTTAAAGAATTAGCTGTTAGTTTTGGTGACAGCTCTCACTCCCTCTAAGCTGGACTAATTTAGCATCTTATATTTTGTTTCAAATGTAAGAGTGAATGGTTGACTGTCTCTATGTGTGTCAGCCCTGTGATAGTCTGGAGACCTGTCCAGGGTGTACTAAATGTAATGGTTGGAAAAGGTCAGCCTTGGCTTTTTATTTTCCCCAATCCTACCTAATATAATGAAATATGGTTATTTAAGGTGGAGGGAGGGTCATGCATTTCCTCCCAGTCAGTCCGAGAGGCTCAAGGAAAAATATTTGTAGCTCCGGGGAGGATCAAGATAAAGGAAAAACCTTTAACAAGACCTCCGTGGGGGGTGGGGAGGATTTGATAAACAAGCTCTATTTTGATGCTTTTTATGCACCGTGGCACCTTATTTGCATGCAAAATACATGTCTTAATCATTAAACTGTTGTTTAATGTTGCAAGATAGTTGAACAAAAAAGAACATTTGGGTTAAGCACATACAGTATATATCCAATAACAACAATGATAATAATAAATCACAACCCAAAAAAGATTACAGATAATCATATTATTAGCTGTATGTAAGCTATAGCTTTATATTTATTACTGCAACAAACAGATGGTCAAATATTTCTACTAACAAGTACTGCAAAAAGTTACTTTGTACTGCTAGCACTACTGCCATAGTCCATTATTTACATGTATACATTAATGAGGTTAAAACAGAAACAGGATTTCCTTGATCAGCTTTTACTAAAAAAACCCCGAATAAAATGAAATAAATAAATGACTTCTATAAAGTAAAGTTGTCTGCAGTATGGAGGTGGAGTAGAGGAGTTATCTCCAAGGACCAGAGCAGAAAATAAGGGACTCCTTATGTTGCATGTGCCTTTGCTTGGCAGCACTCTCACGTCTCTCCCAAAGCACTGAACAGAAGGGGGATAAGAGAGCTAGAAAGTCTTTAGCTGTGGAAGACTTTTCTTTTTTTGTTTTGTTATGATGGATAGGCCAGTGCAGACTGAGTGCCGTGATGTGTGTCTCTGGGAGTGCTGTGTTGTGACCAGTGGGGTCGCTCATCGATTCCCAGCCATCTCTACTAAACCACTAATAAGACACTTGGCATTTTCCCTAGTGCTACATTACTCCCTTTGTGAGCTTCCTCTACCTCTTTCAGTTATTGGAGAGGCTCGGAAAATGTGTGTGTGTGTGTGCGTTTCTGTGTCTGTCTAGGTTTGTGTGTCTGTCTGTGCTCCCTGCAGCCATATGCGACTGTATGTGATAGCATCATAGTCTGTTATGTTTAGCGTGTGCACATGTACACAGCTTTGTGTACGTGTCTGTACGCACATGTGTGCATATGTCAGGAAAAGATAGATGACATCGTGTGAGGCTGGTAACGATGCAGAAATCCTGATGGAGACGGAATAGTCCACTGTGAGGAGAGGGCTCGGATGAAAATGTCACCTTGGAAGCCATTGGGGGGGCTCGGCGAGGTTTTTGCTCCCTCGGCGAGACCCAGAATGTCATCTGACTTGGAGGAGAATCGCCAGCGAGTATCGTCTGATGTCTAAGGAGGAGGATTAGATGCAGTGTTGGTGATGAGATCAGCTCAGACAGATGGAGTATTTATTCAAGCGAGAAGTTTGAGAAACCAAGTCAAATTGACATGGAAGCTTACCGCACTGTGTATTCACTCTCAACTTTGCTGCCAACTGCTGCAAGCTAGAACCGCTGTGAAATCAAAGACATGCATAAATTAGCTATCATGTGTTTAATATATTCTGCAGCGCTGCTAATTTGCACTCAGCGATATTCACACTTTGTGGTATTTGTCATGCTGCCCACTTAGCGTATTAACAGTTTGTCCGGCGTGCCACACTCCATAGGCTCCTAAGTGTTTAGCGTGATTGTCAGAAAAGCCAGAGTGCCGCAATTATCTGTGTTATTGCCAAATGTGCAACAAGTTTAATAGCCAGAACATTAGGAAGTATGCGGCAGATTGTTATCACTCAACTCCATACATCTGTATTCCCAATCCTGAGCAGAGAGAGCCACTGACATGAGCATGAAAAAGATACACAATAACCCCGGGCTGGGTGTCTCAAGGCCAGCGACCTCCATGGTAATAAATTTGTCTGAAGAAAAAACGATGACAAATAAAGGCCTTTAAATGTTCCTATTTTCCACACAACATGTCAGAAAGAATTGATGTCTCACTATGCGGTGCCACAAATTACCCCCTGAGAGAAAAACAGCTCACTGCAGACAGCTGAGTGTGGGGGATCCACTCCCTCTGGAGAAGTCGCTCTCAGACTGATAGGCTTGCGTGCAATTCGGCGGACCTGACTGCACCTTCCACCCACAAGACTCGGCTCCTTCCTTATTGGTGCAATGCAGACACCTTAGGGGAATATTCCTCCCCAGCTATCTTCGACGTTTTTCGTTTTAGAGGTCCTGCTGCCAACTCAATTACAGATGGCTTTTACACTCCAGCAACATGCCTCCTTGGTGCCCACGCTTGTTGCGTACAGTAAATCTGGAAGCAATATTTTGTATTACCATATTTAGGTTTTTCCATTTGGTATGTAGAGTCAAAGATAGCTTGGGGGCATCAAGCTTTGGTTTAAAATCTGATACAGTCTAAGTGCCTGCGAGTGTCTCGCTGTCCACAAATCCCCCCTGCTCCCCACCGTGTGTCCTGCAGATTGGTTTAGTGCTGCTCCACGCTCCAGACCGGGCTTCATTAACTGATAGCAGCAGAGATGGAGATATCATGGAGACATGAGTGTGTCGAGAGAGCAGCCAGATAGAAAAGAGGGTCTCCAAGGATACACCACAGTGCACCACCTATACACGTATTTCTCTTCCTCCAATGCTGAATAAAACCATAGCGATCATTAAAGGACACATATCCATATTAATCTAACCAGAAAAGGGGTTAATAGGGTTACCGATCAATACCGGTGACTCAATTACGTAGCACAGTGTTGATTTTCTGGGTTTCCGACTCGCTCGCTCACCTTCTTGCTCGTGATTTACTCCTGCAATTCGCACAAACATTTATAAAGCAGCATTATTATTCAAGCATTTGCCACTGTGACATATCGGCGACCTTTTCACCCTCACTTTTGTTGAGTTCCTGCTCTAAGTATCCACATTTCTTCTCTTTCTTTGGGTCATTTATAGGCCACGGAAAGCTGTACCAGAGAGTTACTTTTGGCATTTGAAGTGATTGCCGGGTGATTTTTGAAGGACTGTGTTTTGACCCGCATTAAGACTGTTTTTTATCCAAAGAGCAACCAGCAGCAAGTCAAGACGCTTTCTAGCCTCCTATCTTATAGGAACAGCAATTGCATTTGCCACTTGAAGGTCATTGCACAAAAGCCATGTCAGTGAGATAAATATTGACTCTGAATTTTCTTAAGGATCTCTGAATCTAGATATTTTCCACTTATTTTTTTATATCTACCACCAGTGAAGAGGTTCACCCAGAGTCAGCCCTGGCCAATTTGGTGCCCTAGGTGAGATTTTAGCTGGTGCCCCTGAAGTATTGATTTTAGACTCTTTTAGGGGTGCTTAAGCACATCTAAATTTCATCTCAGTAACCCTAGATAATATTTATAAAACCCTCTTGACACCGGCGGTATCACCGGCGATCCCGGCCGACATTACTGTCTACTAAGAGGCTGTAGCTGGCTCAGTCTTAAAACTGTTGATGAAGATGTTGATATGAAACTAGAAAACCAAAGCAATCCATTTGTATCAACCATGTCATGTTGGTTTGTTGAGAATGAGGATAAATTACGCTCCAAATTTAAGCAAAATTTTGATGAGGGAAACTGGCATGGTGATTTTCAAAGGGGTCCCATGACCTCTCACCTCAAGACATTTTCACCATAACTTGATGCAGAAAAGGTAGAATTTGGCACATCATTCACCAGAATGCAGGAAACTAAGTGGTTGATGCTCAAAAAAGTTACTAGTTCAATGCAGTGGGCAACCTCCAGGGTCTGAAAAGTGAAGCCACTGCTGAAGTGCCTTAAATCTGCATTCTTTCTAACAGCCAGCAGGGGGCGACTCCTCTGGTTGCAAAAATAAGTCTGATTGTATAGAAGTCTATGAGAAAATGAGCCTACTTCTCACTTGATTTATTACCTCAGTAAACATTGTAAACTTGAGTTTATGGTCTCAATCGCTAGTTTCAAGTCTTCTTCAATACAGCATGATGTTCATTTAGTAAATTATACAGCAGGGTACATTTAGGGCGTTGCTACCTTGTGATTGACAGGTTGCTACCACGGCGTTGTCCGGTCTGGGAGTTGTCCGTGTTTTCGTTTTTGAACTTTAACCCTTTTACATTGTGTTTTCAATTCATGATAGTTAATTACAACCTTTTGGTCGCCTAAAAAAATCTTATTCAGCGTTTGGTTGAACTTAGCTCCACCCTCTTGTGTTGCTTCTGGTTGCAAAAAAACAAGATGGAGATAGCCAAAAACCAAGATGGCGACAGCCAAAATGCTGGACTCAAGGCTTCAAATCTGCAGTCAACAAACCAATGGGTGACGTCACGGTGATACGCCCGCTTCTTATATCCAGTCTATGGGGGCGCCCCTATGGATGGATGGCACCACTAGTATTCACCTATATCACATAAGCCTATGGCCGGCTTTGGGTTCCCCTTATGAATATAGATGTTTGTGGCAAATCTAGTTGTTTTGACATATGTGTTTTACAACCATCCTTATAATTGTCAGAGCTATCAACTCAGTGCTGAGCTATAGTTTCAGAAATCTGGGGGTGTTTTTCTTCCCTGAGGTTAAATGTCTGACTGCATCTAAATGTCAATAGTTAAAAAAACTGAGAAAAACAACCAGATTAGAAATGCTGACACTCTATATATATATATATATATGATCTTTATTTATTCTTTGCCCAAAGCATACAGTCTCTTCTCTCTGTCCATTTCTTAATGCACTTGGGTATTTGTGTGATTTATCAGGTAATTGGTGTGACTCAGTTACTCTCCAGGGACCATTACAGAGGATTACCGACCATTACCTTTTCCAGCTTTAAGACGTGGTGTCATTCAGCATTTAATGCATTTAAATCAAGTATTTCTACCGTGGCTAGTCTGTTTTAAAACAGTAGCTAGTACGTGTTTTTTATAGAGGAGATATATCCAATTTATGAAGTTTCTCTTTATTGATTGTTGTAGCCTGCAGTGTTCCAGAAGAGTAGCTGATGCAGGAGGCTGATATGAGGCTGAGAGAGGACCGGAGGAGGCTCTATTATGTTTCCAAAACCTCGCTCGTTGTTGGAAAGGGGAGAGTTCAGTTTAATTAGGGACGTTGAATGTTGCTTTTTATGAGGCCTGGAGGAGCTGCTCTGCTCCTCTTCCTTCTGCATACTTAAAGATCCCAACGCTTTTGTTGGGAGGAACGAAAGAAAAACCTGCAAATAAAAGCTTTGAACGATCGACGGTAAAATCTCAATGGTACCATTTTATCTTAAGTGAACGGGTTAATTGCAACAGGTCACTAATTGCACGCTTACTGCGATGATGCCTATTATGCTCAAGATTTACTATCTCATGCTTTTACAAGGGCAAACATAAGTATTGGCAGGATGATTGGTGTTTGATGTCTTCCAAATGACATTCATTGTTTCCAATAACTTGAAGCGAAATTTGGCCGTAAAAGCAATGGTCATAACAACATCTCAATAATGGAAACCATAAAAGCCAGCACCTTAATGAAAGGTCACCGTTAATGGCTGCCAAGCTATATTTTGTGTCACTCAAAGTGCCCAGCCTTGACGGTAAATTTCTCTAAAAAAGAACAAGAACAATTGTGAACAGTCTCCTTACATTAGTTACTAAATAGCTGTACAATTGTTGCGGCATGCCGTTTACATTTTCCAATTCATCTGGAGACGCATCCGTCCAGGGATCTATCATTTATGGAGAATTGTTATACAGCTGGCGGAAAACATCTTATAGAGCTCTCAAAGCATCAGAGCAGCAATGAGGATTCAGATGGGAGTATTTATTCCCTCTTAATAAATATACATGAACATTAAATCTTTGTAAACAATAAAAAAAATTCAACACAATAGGAGAAGTGGAGGGAGCTGCAACAGCAAACAGCATTGAAATTAGCTGCCTTATGTATGACTATGATGGGATGTTATTAGTCAAACAGCTGATGAGTGAGCCACTAATTGAGAAACATGAATGAAGCAGCTGATATATTTGCTTATTTTGGACTAACATTAGTGCTATGTTATAATTTTTTTATGAAAGATTGGGCCTCATGCAGGAAGTGATATAAGACCAAATTTCCTCTTATTTTTGTTAGTGTCCACGATTTGTTCTTTGTTAGTACCCATTGATTTCTGGGAGTCACCGGTGTTTTCTGCTCTTACCAAGATAAGAAAAAACATATTGTTTTCACTATCCACAATGCAAGGAAACATATGTTTTAAATTTGAGGAACATTTAAAAAATGCAAGAATTTCCTCTAATTAAATGTTTTAGAGTAATTATAATGATTTGATTAATAAATCAGTGTGCTAAAGAAATCCTATTGGTCCATTGATCCAAATTAAACCCTAGGATGATATCACATGCATTCAATTTCTTCTTCTCTTAGACGATTAGATTAGATGCTTTTTGATTTTCCTGTAACTCCAGTACTGACGTTCCTGTAAAATCCAGTGGGCTACCTCAGGGTCTGAGAAGTGAAGCCAATGCAAAAGTGCCTTAAACTTGCATTCTTTCTAACAGCCAGCAGGGGGCAACTCCTCTTGTTGCAAAAAAAGTCTGATTGTATAGAAGTCTATGAGCAAATTACCCTACTTATATATAGTGTTTTGGTGGCGTTACCTATGCTAACATCTGCCCTTATATAGTGTTTAGGGTGCGTACCACAAGGTACTGCCAGATCCTGCACACTGGACCTTTATCAGAAAATTAAGAGAAAATATGAGAATGTTGCTGCATGAGGCCCATTGTACAGTATTTAATGGTCTATATTCATCAAAAAATTGTCATAACCGAAGAGGAAATCAGTCACTGAATTCATATATTATTCAATATTATTCATCAAAGGTAAGGATTAGATGGATAGAAAGAAAAGTCATTTAACAGTCGTCATATCTACTATCCTACTGGGCATTGGCCAATTTAAACCAGGGTGAATGGACAGTGTCTCCTGCTAGTTTCCTTTACCAGCAATAACATGGCCTCACGGAGATGATTCTGCTATTAGGGATGCTGTGAATCTGTGGCTGTCAGTGAGGGTTACTCCTGTCAGGCCGATGACAGCCCAGAAATGATTCTAATGGATGCCAATGACTTTCTGGGATTTGTTTTTAATCAACAACAGAGTACACAGGGTCCCTCGGAAGGATGCAGATCTTTTTTCATAATCGTCACTGTTGCATATAATGGCTGTGTGTGACAGATTAAATAGGAGGTAGCGAGTCCTTGGGCCTGGCAGGAATGCTGCTAGCAAAGTGCCAATTTCATTTTCAGGCTGTGTGCAAGCATCTGGCCACTGACATTCATTACTGACAGCATGTCATTAGAAGGCCAATTTTCCCCACTTTAGGAAACTTTCAAGTGCACTCTGCAATGCAGGCTTTTTATGCACACCACAGGGACAGTGACAGTTATTGAGCTTAAAAGGTATACCTGGGAATAATGTTCTTTGTCTAAGATTTTTTTTCTTTCAATGATTCTTTAGAGATTTCTTTCGTTAGTTAAAAACGTTGTCTTTGCTTCTTTATTTAAAGCTGTTTTAAACCACATTTCTATATTCACAGTGTATCAAATAATGTGCAACGTTAATAGTAATGTGTGAATTGAAAGGGATTGCTCTTAGTGACAAACACAGAAATTCTCAGGTGTTTTCAGCTCTACGTTTTAGCATCTTTCAGCTCTTTGTTTTGGCCTGTTATGGCAAACAGCAGACAGACAAAATTAGAAAAGTACATGGTCTAAACATGTGGTAAACATTTTAAATTGAAACAAAACAAAACTACTTGGTTTGGTTTAGTAAAATGTGCAATGCCGCAATGCCAGTCTCTCATCGCCCTGAAGGGGATTCTTTCACAACAATGACCCGCTAGCTGTACATTATCCCTCTTATTACACAGATACTTACTTAAGAAATCAATATTTTGACACAAAAACGGTCCGCCAGAGTCCGACATCAGAGCTGCGCCTTTAGCAATGGTCTGCTATATAGAAATTACAGACCGCAGAACGCCGTGATTGACCAATCAGAATTGAGTATCCAACACAGCTGTGTAATAATTATTGAGAAATTACCTCAAGACATTTTTCCATTCTGCATCCCAGTTCTGCAGGTGGAGACGGGACGCTGTCCTCCACTGCAGCCCCACTTTGTGATGTGGGCTAATACGTTGGACCCTCGCATGAAAATCTCACTTAGTGCAAGACTTTACTGTCAGTTCTATTTTCGTAAGTAGAGCCTACTATATTAATGTTGTGTATTATCACCAATAATTTTTGATTTTCATTACCCTGGACTGCTGTCTTACGTTGATTAATGGTTGTGTTTACTGCTTGTGTTGACACACTTTTGCAATATGGGACACCAGGTGGGAGAGATATCATACTTTTAATTACCACTACGAGGCTGAAGTAAATGTTTTTCCCCGTCGGCAGCTTAAGCACACATTGGATCGTATGCGAATGTGAATGTAGTCTCTGCACCGGGGTTAATTATAAACTTCTAAAGTGATTGAAAGAGTCTTTGAAAAGGTTTTGGGACCGGGCCGAGGGCGGCAGTGTCCTTTGTAGCATTTGCAAATGACCCCCTCATCTGGATGCCGGCATCTCTACAACGGCATGCGAACTGATAACAAGCAGCTGATGCGAACACTACACTGTGTCACGACGAGTCTTTATTTAATAGCAGAGTCCTCCAACAAACAACTGGGGATTTACAAACAGCTTCCCCGGTCTCAGTGGAGGTCATTACAATGGGGGATGTGCGGCGTCTCCTTGCAGCGTAAAGAGCATCCATTGACAGAGGAGCAGAAGAAAGTGAGGACAGAAATACGAGTGTGTAGAGAGCGAGGCCGTGAGTGTGTGTGTGTGTGTGTAGAGAGCGAGCCAGGGAGGGAGACGGCTATAATTGGAGACACACATAGCAGCGTTGAGAGCTTTGGGGACATGAAGAGAGGTACAAGGTTGACTGGTGGAGCAATCAGAAAGACTTTCTAAGAAAGCAATGCCAGCTTGCTCTCCAGTTTGTATGCAGAGCTGTGAATGCTCTGGTCAATGATCTGGTAATGTGAGTAAAACTGACCAAACCGTCAAGTAGCTCTTGTTGACCACAAAGAAAAAGCCCATAATAGATTGTTTACAGATGTACTGTTGCTGGGTTTGTGGTGCAGTGAGTTAAGATTGTTTAATATGTGTCAGCTATAGACTTTAACCTTGCAATACAATTTCACTCTGTGCTTAAATTTGTGATAGACTTATTGATCAGTCTCTGATAATATTCACTCTTCTTCTTTCACTTTCATTAAAGCCCTTGGGACCAACAACCTCAAGAATTATGTTTCTGGTGCAAGCTTTGTCTTGAGTCTGGTGTATTGGCAGGAACAACAAACAAATATCCAAGTCATTTAAAGGGATAGTTTGGGTGTTTTGAAGTGGGGTTGCATGAGGTATTTATTTATCCATAGTCGGTGTATTACTTACAGAAGATGACAGTCGGCCCCCTGTTTGGAGAAGCAGACAGGAGTTACCGTACTGAAGCAAAACAATGTACTGCTGTGGAAGGGGCCGACAGCAAAACATATTTTAGCCACCTAAAAGAAAGGCTCACCTAAAAAAATCAATATCAGTTTAAGTGTACGCTATATTTAGAAAGTTTTCGTTGGTTTACATTACGATACAGTCTATGTTTCCGACAGGGAACTGAAGCCGAACTGAAGCTCTCGCCAAAGCCACCAGACTCCATTGAAAAAAACTGTGATTTTACCTTGCAGAACACGGGAGATGCTGGTCTAGTGTTTTTTCAATGGAGTCTGGTGGCTTTGACGAGAGCTTACGGCTTCAGTTCCATGTTAGAAATGGCTATCTGATGGCAAGTTAAAGCAGTGGAAAATATTCTAAATATAGCGTACACTTAAACTGATATTGATTTTTTTAGGTGGGCCTTTCTTTTAGGTGCTAAAATACATTTCGCTGCCGTCCACAGCAGTACATTGCTTTGCTCTTGTGCTGTATCTCCGGTCTGTTTCTCCAAACTGGAGGCGTGCCGACCGTCATCTACTATAGGTAAGACACTGACTATGTACCTTATACAGCCCCACTTCAAAACACCCTCATTTCAACTTCAGCCGCTCCTGGTCCATTGAGGCGTTTTCAAGGCGAGTGATGAGAGTAAATAGAAATAGCTGGGCATCTGACAGAAGTTCAGGTCAAAACAGCGTGCTACGTTGCACTGCATCGTTCACTGCCAGGACATTTTAATAAAAAAAGACATGATTCATAAAGCAGTGTTGTTTTAGACTTAGCGGAGCTCAAGACCTGTATGATAAACTTCTAATGGGTGACTACTGGTTTCTTATTGTTATTATGCAGTGGGATCAGGGATCTGTGGTAACATTTGGCTGCTGAGTCCAGTCTAAATTTGGCGTTTTGCAGCTGTCCGTGTTGATGATCTAAGGCTGGTTTGCTGATAGCAGTTGCATGGTGAGCCTCTCCATGGTGGCATAGCAATTGTCTGCCTTGCAATTGTCTGGAGTGGTTGTGTGTGTGCGCACGAGCGTGCGTTGTGTTTGGGTTGAGGGCCCAAGAAAATACTTTGCACCGGGGCCAATCACAATTATGTTACGCTGCTGTTGTGTGCATAGGACCGTAAACACGTGTCGACTCAAGGTTTACACTCTGCTACAAGTTTTGGTCGCGACAACTGTGTTCACGTTACAAAGTAATCTACCCAGAATGAGCTCTTGCATGTATTTGATTTGCCTTGCCAGATGGCATTATGTTGCGTTTCAGCTAAAGTTGAGCCTGGTTCAGGTTTTTTTGCCAGATCGCCCTCTGCGTTGGCACCCGAATCAATCAATCAATCAACTGAATGAGAGGGCTGCGTGCTAAAGTTGATCTGAACACGGCCTAATGCTCGCAACCCTGCTCACATTACTTCCAATCCTGCTTGTTTTTCTCCACAGTGAGTAAAATTGACCTTGCAAAATCTGCTCTGATGACGCCTGAACACTCAGCTGCAATGACCTGCTAGATAATTTAAAAATTAATCTGATATGAGACATCATGACCTTATTCTCAAACTTAACTGATATTGGCTTACTGTTGTTTGCATATTGAATATCTAATGGGAAATATGCTTTGAACTGCAGACCATTTCCTGTGAAGGATCTGAGTGTCAGTACCGCTTAATCTTTGTCATTTTCCTATGTATTATTCCAAAAAATAATCCTGTACCAGTTTTATTAATTTGCATGTGATAATTGGTTTGCGGCGGTGAATGCGGTAGGTAATTGACAGTAACCAAGCATTCGGGCTCCCCACCAACTCCGACACACACACACAAATAAATAAATTGATGGCGGAGTCATCTGATGTGACTCAAGGTGAGCTTTCCACTTCACAGTGTGAGCATAATGCATGTATGTGTGGAGATGCAGCCACAATCCTATCTGTGTGTGTCAGACACCGATTCCCTGTTGAGGCCTTAATTGCATCTCTCGCTAATCCCGTCGCTTGTCAGGGCTGCTGCCGCCGATGGCCCTTTACGGAGGGATAATCGCCAGGCTGATTGGGCAAAACAGTGCACACCTGTCTGCCTTCTACTGCAGCAGCGGCAGGTTGATGAACGCGCCTTGTGTTGCAAGAACTTTAATGCCAGTTTGAATTCAGATATTGAGATAAAATAAACAGTTTAAAGCATCGAAAAGCTGAAATATCTGATTCCAGAGGTAATAACATTTGAGGAAATTTGATATTGACCAATATGTTTTAACAGCCTAAGGTAGCTATCAGTTGGTGAAACAAGTTATCTGATTTTGGCTTTTTTTTTTCCAGAAATCCTATTTTATTGGGTTTATTGTGTAATTCAAGATTAACTGAGTTGTGCCTGGTTAGTGAGACCAGATCGATGTGAGAAAGTTCTTCCCTTAACAACCTCTGTTGGTGGCTTTCAGACACAATTCTTTCGAAAGAGTACAGAGTTTATATTATTTTTCTGAGTGTGTTCGTACAAACGTGTGATTCATTCTGTTTCTGCTTGGTTTGGCTCAAAGCTATGTCTACGGAGACTGTAAATTTACTTCTGCTGCCAGGGTGTCTGAGAAAGTGTTTGTTTTTTTGAACTTTCACTTGACCTTGAGAGTGGAGAGGAACAGCAAATACAAGGAGCTTACATGCAGACTGAAACCTGGATATTGTATGTCCAGAATTTTCTCATCGTGTTTCAGAACTCTTAGGTATTATGGGACACATTTTAATGGACCTGATCCTCCGGATTTTACTGCTGTAACTCATATTTTTTAACTAGAAGTGCTATGTCAAGTCAACTGGACTTGTTGGCCTTTTCCCCTGACTTAGTACTTTAAAAATATCAGAGACCGACTCAGCATTTTAACAAACTTCTCTCAGACTTTTATAGACCTTTTATCAGACACCTGGTCCTGCTTCTTTCTGCATATAAAGGAGCCCTGGATTTCTGTTAAGAGCAAACCCTGGCGGGGTAAACACTTGTCCTGGAAATCCTCAACCTCCTCGCTGCATCGATGACACTCTCCGATGAGCTGTACCTTCCGGTGTCTTTACACCAACCAAGTGGGATTTTCTGATATCAAATCTGAGAGCAAAAGCAAACACTGCTTCACACCTGCCCCGAACCCCAGGAGACGTTTTCTCACCCCACTCTGCTGCCTACGTCCAAGCTCATGTGCTTGGGGCCCATCCAACTCTTACCAGGGCGTATTGCCAGCATCCAGTCTTAGTCTTGACCTTCTGTCAGACAGGTCAGATAGTTCCCCACTATATCCACCACTCCATTCACAAACTGTCTGAATGAAAATGGCACATACTGTGTCTTCAGCCCAAATGTAAAAGATAAGAGAAAAGGTCCAACAGATTATGTTAAACCATCTGGATGTTGACACAGTCATTGTCCAAGAGGGATCGAATAACATTCCCAAACAACAGTCGGAGCTGTTAGAAAAGGACTTTATCCTTCTGTTGCAAACTTTCATTTCCCTAACTTGGCTGTGGAAATAGATTTCATATTGTGTGTGCTTTCTGCAGTCCTGCACTCTACATAATCCTCAGCCCATGCCTGTGTAGTCACGGCTGTCCCCACATCAGATGCCCTGCAATGCATGATGGTGTTCAAGGTGAAGGAATCCTGCTTGTGATGAGCGGTTGGACCTGCATCACGATGCAAAGAGCAGAACTGTCACTTATCCCTGCAGCAGTTGATCCTTGTAGCTGACAGCCCGGCTGTATAAGTCACAGGTGTACCCTTGCATGAAGCTGCTGACATCCATGCTGCAGGTCATTCCTGTTAACACTGCGGAGTCAGAGAGGGTCCACATTCACAGCAGCATGAAGAATTACAATTAATGTCATGCTGATCATTATTACAGACGTTGACATGCTTGATTGAATGTGACTGTTGACTGTTTTACCAACCTGATCTCATGGGAAGGCATATGCCATTTGGTGAGAGCGGGCTGGTTTAACATTTGTCTGATTGTTGTAGATTCATTTTCAGTATGAAAACTTGATTTTAATGGCAGTATATCCAAGTGCAGGTGCAATAAGTAGAGCTACTTTTAGACCGATAGAAACAGATGTTGACACAAGAACTTAAGTCAGACATTTCATCGCGTTGTCTTCTCTGTAGATTTCTCACTCAGAATTTACCAGCACAATCATTCTTGTGAAAATTGTGCTCTACTTCCACACCTGCATCTGTGTTTACTTGAGAGAGACACAGGTACATAAAAAGCCTCATTAGTGCATTGAGAACATTCCTATCTTTACAGTTTGAGTCAACGTTTCTGTGCCCTTCAATGTGGAAGGCAATTCAATGTTTCTGCTGCGGGGCAACACAAGTAGCGCTTGTTTGGCGTAAGAATTTGTGGTTGTTTGTCGCAGCCTTCCTATTTCAGGTCGTTATGGCGGTTTGTACCACTGAATGGCAGCTTGATGATATTTGTAGTACTTTGCTTTGGCGCCTACGATTCGGCTTAATGTTTGTCTTCTTTCAAAACTTTTCATTTTCTTTCAAAGCAGTGTTTTCTCCTGAATTTCCTCTTCTGAATTTGATAGACTCGCAGACATTTCTGCCTCTGTTTGGACATTCTCAAGCTATTCTCAACACTGAAACAACATCTTTTTTTTTTCATTAAAGAAGCAAGAGAGAGAGAGAGAGACTCTCGCCATGAGTCTGCAAATATCCTGCCTTTGAGAGGAATCAAACAGGATGAGGCTTTCAGAATGGGAGAAAATATGATCCGGTAAATCTACAGTCAAAGGTGGCTATTTTGTTTTTGATTAAAGGAAAGCTTTGACATTGTGGGAAAAACCCTTATTCGCTTTGTTGCTGAGAGCTAGGAGAAGATTGACACCACTCTCATATCTGTGCAGTAACAATGGAGCTGGGACCAGGAAGCCTAGCTTAGACTGGAAACGGGAGGAGACACCTAGCCTGGCTCTGTCCAAAGTTAAAAAATAATCCTACCAATTACGGCCGCACAATTAATCGAATGGATTTTTGCTATGATCGCCTGCAATATTGACATTTAAAAAGTGCGTTCTGTTCATAGAAAACTGCAGCACATCAAATCAAGCGCTTCCTAAACTAACAGCCAGCATTTTTTCATACTGCAATATACAGTATATAGCAGAAAAAAAATTTGCAATGTTAGTTTTTTCCAACATCGTGCAGCCCTAATGTCTACATTGGAAGAGAAAGCAGCGCTCTGTTTATTTCAATATGAAAGTGTAGTAATAAAAATATGTTTTCACTAAAATCTATGAATAATCGTGAAAAATAATCGCGATTATCATTCTGGCCATAATCGTGCAGCCCTTTCACCAACAATACAAACACAATTTGGTTTAATTTGTACACAAACAGAATGCAAAAACATCAGGTGTTGTTTTTATAGTGGTGTTACATGCTTTACAGGTATCAATATCCTCATCCAACTCACCAAAAGAAGGCAAATAAGCGTATTCCCCAATAACAGTGTTGACAGTGTGACTTGGTAGGGCGGTGTTTGTAGAGGGGTTATGTTCAGCATCATCAACAGAGCACCTTGTGGAGCTACAAACGACCATGTTTGACCTCATGCGTCCACCTTGACTAGCTACAGCCAGGCCGTTTGAGAAATTTCTCCAATAGACGCGGGTGAAACATGGAGTCCCAGTGGAATTGAAGCTACAGTAGTTACATATGAATGTGACAAATTACCTTCAGAGAGGTCCTGGTCCCTACACGTTGCTCAATACATAGAGTAGCAGCAGGTCGATACCGGCCGTGACCTTGTGGTTTCTGCTTAATGGCTGTTTCAAAGGTCATGAGTCAAGTTCACACAGAAGCAAATAGCTCAGAATTGTGACAGGTCAGAGGTCAAGTGGCAAGTGAGTTGTAGTACAAAATGATGTTTTCACTCTGCCACATCTGTGTCAAATGTACTTATATAGTGGAGCTTTGTTTGGTCAAACATTTCTCAAAGAATATTTTTTTGTCTACATTGTTGTTGTGTTATTGTATGCCTTTATAATATTATATATACATTGTTTGGACCCATGAGACCACTATGATGTCCCTGGAGTTGGAAATGATGTTACTCTTATTCGCTTAAGCCCCAGAAGACATAAACAAAACCACTATAGATTTATAGCCAAATAAAATTAGGCCCAATACAAGTGAGGTATAGCATAATCCAATATTTCGTCCACCCCATCGATATCAACAACACAACAGCACCACAGACAATGACAAACAACAGCCTTTGAAGCAACCTTAAAGGTTTTATGGATGTTGTATTAGCTAGCTGTACCTAATACACCGGCAACTACGTGTGAAAATGTTTTCAGTGTTATTATTATGCAGAGTAACTAGACTGATGGCCTTTTGAGATTAAGAAGGCCATTGTATTTAAAAAAAAAAAAACCTTGATGTGTTTTTTGGCTGATCTTGTCGAAGTCATAGATTGCATATAAGAAGTGGACGTAGTCACCGTGACGTCAGCCATTGGTTTGTGGACTGCCGTTTTGAAGCCTTGAGTTCAGTATTTTGGCCATTACCATCTTGTTTTGTTTTTTTTGCAATCAGAAGTGACACGAGAAGGTGGAGCTATGTACAACCAAATACTGAATTAGACGATTTTGGGCGACATCTCCCAGACCGGGAGTAGCCGTGATAGCGACCTGTCAATCACAAGGTAGCGACGCACTAAAGCATTCCCTGCTTTATGGTCTATTTGATTTTAAATGGGACCATCATTTACTAAATGAACATCATGCTGTATTGAAGAAGACTTGAAACTAGCGATTGACACCAAAAACTCATGTTTATAATGTTTACTGAGGTAATAAATCAAGTGAGAAGTAGGCTCATTTTCTCATCGACTTCTATACAATTATTTTTGCAACCAGAGGAGTCGCCCCCTGCTGGCTATTAGGAAGAATGCAAGTTTAAGGCACTTCTGCATTGGCTTCACTTTTCAGAACTGGAGATTGCCACGGTCAATGCTTAATTGAGAATCATTATTTGTACATCAAAAATGATTATGTCACCTATATCCGCTTTTATAATCAAGACAGCAGTCTGCCTTGTTGTCTTACATGCCTTTTTATCCTTTGCATATTCACAGCTGGCTGTAGCCAGAGGCTAATCTAGATGAGGTGCACATTTTAGTGTTAAGTAGCCTGTATTTACCGTGGATAAGTAGCAGCTTGTGTGTCTGTTATCAAAGGCAAATCTTCAAAGAATAAAGAGAGAACACCATATCCCAGAGGCTCAGTGTCAACTCTTTCAGTCCCTGTCAGCCCATATGAAAACGTTTACAATAACATCATCCCAGTCACGTCTTGTTAGTCGAAAAAAAAAAAAGACATTCCACCATTGATATGATGAAAAAAGATTAAAAATGCTGCAAAAGACTGAAAGCGTTCTCCAAAAACAGGACCACCAGAGATGTGATTTTGGGGATATGCGACACGTGTCAAACATTTTCTTGTGTAGTATCTCTAGTGGCAATCGTGTATATTTTTAGGTGCAAGTGGCACCTTTTTATTCTTAAGTGGTCGTCATTCCTTCCGCACATCGTCTCAACCGGGTTGTCAGTCTTCATGAATTGTTACCTCAGTGTATCTCCTGAGAAGCTGCTCATGCTGCTTGATTGACACCATAAAATAAGCAGAAAAAAGCTTTGTGGTTTGACTGTCAATTTTTATGTTAATGGCAGGTCTTATGCACCACTTACTGTAGACATCACGCACAGTCCCGTCCACAGATGGCGATGATAGTGACATAAACCTCCAGAGATGGAGTGACATTATCTACTGGCTCTTAATCACTCAAGCAAACAATGGGAGTTCTCTGACTGAAGCTTTACATATTGTGCGGTGCATTGTTTTTATTATTCTGTTTCTGAAGGGATGTGTTCCCACTCTGATGGATTTATTGCAGCCAAATCCTGCTTTAAAGGACCAGCGTGTAGTATTTAGGGGGATTTATTGGCAGACATGGAATAAAATATTCATAACTATGTTTTCATTAGTGTACAATCACCGGAAACTTCTCATCCCAATTCGTCACATACCGTCGCTTTGTCACGCCCCAAATTTTGATCGTCAAACACCTAATTTCCTGCATTCTGGTGAATTTTCATGCACCAATTTCTACCTTTTCTGCATCAAGATATGGTGGTAATATCTTGAGGTGAGCAGCCAAGGGACCCCATTGAAAAATGCCGTGCCAGTTTTCTATCGCCAAAATTTTGCCTAACTTGGAACGTTATTTAGCCACCTTTCCGACAAGCTAACATGATGTGGTTGGTACCAATGGATTCCTTAGGTTTTGTAGTTTCATATGATACCAATATCACTTTAGCGTTAAGAGCCCGCTACAGCCTCTTAAAGACTGTAATGTCGGCCAGGACCACCGGCGATCCTACGGGTCAGAGGGTTTGATAATTAATTTTTAGGATGTTGAGATGAAATGTAGGTGTCATTGAGCACCCCTAAAAACAGCCTAAAATCACCAATGGTTGGTTGCGATCTGCAACCACACCACTAGATGCCAACAAATCCTACACATTGTACCTTTAAAGCCTCTGTAATAGTTAGCATATAATGAAGCAGCGTTTTGAGTATAACGAGTCCTAAAATTTGCCAGGCAAGTTCATTAGGTGTCGAAGTTTGTAGCTGCTGGTATCTGCTTCATGTGTTTTAAAGGCCAGTACTGCACTCATCATGTGGTACTGCAACAGAATAAGAACAAAGAAAACAGCATAAAATAAGAGCTCAACTCTTGCCACCTACATCTACAGCCTGGGGTTGTACAAATGGGCCTCTACACCAGCTTTAATACAAAAGAGGTGAAGTGCAATCTGTAAACCACAACTGCAAAGCTATAAATATTCTCTCTGGTTGTACTGTAATTAGGCTTTGATCTTGTTAACAATCACAAACGGGATGTGGCACCTCACATTTGACCGCTTTCACCATGTAACTGCGAGAAGCAGGTGACCTCTCCAGGGGAGCACACAGAGAAAAGACTGGATCTTATTTTTTCTTTCCATTTCCTGCATGAGTGGATCTGAGTGCAGGCTTTGGTCTGCTTTTGTCTCCGCTCCTCTGCTGGTTCTCTCATCTGCTCTGTGCCTTACGCTTGACATTTCTTCTCCATATAGGTCAGTCTCCATAGGAGGCAGGGAAAGAATAAAAGAAAGAAAGAAACACCAGGGCAACAAGGAGAAACAACTATTTAGGCAACCTGTGATGTTTTTGTGCCGCCAAGGAAAAGCTGCTAATTGCCCCCACTCAGAAGACAATCTACGCTTCATTTTATTTTCTCTCCTCTGCATGCCCCTGTGCTGGTTAATTAGGAAATGAAGGATCATGTTTTTGTCTGTTGAAGAAAGAAGAAATGAAAGACAGAAACACACAGAGGTTTCTTGATTACACAGAGGTGTCTTTTAATAGAATAGGATCTGAAACAGACCAGATCAAATGTGATTAGCGGCATGTTCTACGAGGGTTGGCAAGTGAAGAAAAATACCTGTTTTGGAACTAATGGGAGGAGGCGTCGTGAATTTTAAGTGTCTGCGAGGGAAGGAAAATTGCAACCGACAAGAGAGGAAGAGTGTGGAGATCAGATCAGCGCTACGCCCTCTCAATCATCCAGCTGTGAAGTCAAACACCAGCGCCTAGAGATAGAGTCATTTGTAAGATAAATAAAGCTAGATGCACCGGTGTGCCCTCCTGAACCAGACAGAGGAAGAGTAGCTGGGCGTCTCTCTCTGTCATCTGTCGCAGGGCCGAAGCTCAGCCTAGAAACTATCAGGAAGATGATGTGTCTCTAGAGACGAAGACGCCTGGGGAAAGAGGCAGCTCTTAATCATCTGAGACCCACTTCTCTGGCGTTTCTCTCATTGTTACGGGACACTCTAGCTTATGCACACATACCGCGTCTCCTTCTAATGCTATTTGCATACTTGCAAATCCTTACAAAACGCAATTCCGTGCTCCCATTTATTTTGGACTTCAAGACAATGCCATCTCTTAACTGCGAGTGTTAGTTATATCCTTTCAGGGCTCTGCAGTGGCTGTTATTAGGCAGCATAATAGCTCTCCGAACAAAGCAGAGGCCTATGTGGCTAATTAGAGACGTGGACTCAAACATGGCTCATCTCTTCAAACAGTGTCTGGCATGCTTGAGTGGAGACTGACAGAGGGAATCCATCTCCAGTCGCCTCCTCCCTCCATTAGGTCTGCAGCAGCAGCCACTGAGGGCTCTTTGAGCCGGGCTGCAGAGAGCAGCCAGGAGCGTGATCATTTGTTACCAGACAGTCAGGAGGCTGCGGACCACACTGAGACAGGAGGTGAGGTGGTATGACCTCAGGCCAATCCGACAGACACCAACTGTGAGAGAAATTACATGTGATATGTGATCAATAAAGGAGCATGTGTTTGAACCATAACATGCTGAAATTGTAAATCTGTCAGGGTTGTGTATCTTTAATCCCATTAAAGGTCCAGTGTGTAGGATCTGGCGGTATATAGCAGTGAGGTTGCAGATTGCAACCAACTGATGCTTCTCCCGTGTGCCAAGCATGTTGCAGAGTTACGGTGGCTAACGCGAAACGCGAATGGTTCTCTCTAGAGCCAGTTGTTGGAATTGGGTGGTGAAGCAAGAGAGAGAGAGAGCGGCGGTGACGTTATCGACGCCGGCCCAAGCAGGAAAAGTTAAAAGTGTTTGGTTTGGTCTGGGTTACTGTAGAAACATGGCGGCTGGCTCCGTGAAGAGGACCGGCTCCCTCTGTAGATATAAACGGCTCATTCTAAGGTTCTTATCATCTAATTCTTATTATCAGGTGATTATACACAAAAGAAAAACATACTTAACCAATATTAAATTTTCTGCCAATAGATCCCCCTGAATGTGACACACTGGTCCTTTAAGATGCACTATATGATGTCCTGTTGGTTGTGACGGTGTTTCACGATGCTGGCTATCTATGTTGAGTTTGCTTGTTTATGATGACTTTTGGATTATGTTTGATTATGATGACAGTGTTGGCTATACTGTTCAAATAAGATGGTTTACTTGTACTTACTTATCGTCATATCTATACCGTATCTTATTTATTTATTCAGAGCTGTTCATCTTGTAATTGAATTCAGCATTTTATTCTTCTAATTGCTGGGACCGCGGTTGTGTTTTTTTTTTCCCCAAAAACCAATTGCCCTTTGGAGAGAAAGAAAGTTGAAGCTGTGGTCACATGCTCTTACCAAACTCGAGCTGCCTATATTTTGTGGTTGATTGCACTTCCTATGTTATCATGCACGGCAGCTCAGCACGTTCTCATCTCAACTTGTCTCATACTGCTGCTTTGTCACGCCCCTTAGCGCCACTTTAGGTAACATTTCAATAGGAATTTTCCACAGCAGACATTATGACCTGTCATAGTAGGAAAAGTACAGGTGTTACTGATGGCATTAACTGTGGCTTTGTCCTATTTAAGTGCCCCAGTAATCAATGCCATGCAGAATACCAGCAGGGCCCTGAAACTAAAGCAGCTAAATGCAATTCAGCCATTGTTAATCATCGATTATCATCAATCACTTATTTAAACCAGTGCTTTTCCTACTGTGACATACTGTACGTATGTTAATCAGATTTAATGTAATTTACTATAGTTATGAATAAATCAATGTCTCGGTGTGGACATATGCCCGAATTAAAGTTATGTCATAATTATAGAAACACAGTAAACGTTAAGCACCAGTACAGTTTTACTGATGTTTCCCACACTGTCTCTGACTTGTAAATTATATGTTTTACACCCACAAAGAGCGTACTGTATTTAGTATACATTTTTACAGTTACAACCTCGTCAATAGTCTATTTTGAGCATTGGTTTTTATTTATTCTGACTCCGAGATAATATTTGCTTCATGCCATTATCTTCATATTTAGAGTGAGGCAGGCAGTCGATTCTCATTCATGTTTTAGTTTTCACCGTAACGGCCTATTGGGGGCAGTAAGCCACCAGAAACAGACGTTATTCAGTTAGTGAGAAGCAAGGATAAGTATAGGGCAACCAGTCTCTCTCTCTCACACACACACACACACACACACACACACACACACACACACACACACACACACACACTCTTACAGGAAAATGAGATGCCTGAGATGAAGCCCCTTTCAAATGCTAACCTGTTAGGTAAACAATCAATGGGTGAATGTGGGAAAGGAAAAAGCTGCCCTCATTTTGGCTTGTTTGGGAAAACAAAGGGATCCAATAAAGACTCTAGACACAAGGTGGAACTGCAATTAATATTCCTGTGCCGAGAAGAGGGCTTGATTTTAGGCCGGTCACGAGGACCTCTCTCCCTCTCTGCTTCACACCAGTCAGATAATTACCTATTTAGATTTCACCCCGACAGCCTCTCTGCTGCGAGAGAAGAACAGCCTCAGTGTGAGAATGATAGTGAGAGAGAAAGGGCAGTGAGAAGGAGAATATGCCATTGTTCGACACTTGTAAGAAATGTTGTTTTATGTAGGTGACTATGTAGTGGGGAAATTTAATTTTAAGCTTGGCAGCATTTTGGAGGACATTTGTTTTGCCACTAAAAGACGGCTAACAGGTGTAGTTTGATGAGTGGAGAGGGAGTCAGACCGACTGGATGTTGATGACTGATTCATCTAAATCAGCTGTAAAAGAGGGGACATTTGTTTTCAGTGGAGAGGGCTATTTATCAACGGTGATTGATATCCAGCAACGCTGGACTGCCTCAGGCTGGACTCATCCGTCCGGTGCCAATCATTGAGCTTTGCCAGCGAAATTCACACCGCCTTCAAGCACTCGATTCTGGCTGCTGGAACACTCCTGAGACTTTACCCTTATACAGTGTTGACGTATGTTTCATATGCAGAGGTCTGATGTATTGACATACTTTCAAACATGTTAGCAGTTTATAGTTTAATTGATTTAATTAAAGTCATTAATCATATAGTATATTTTAAGTGACATTACAAGGCTAGCATCAGTGCATTTGCTGAGGGCTGAGTTCAGGCTGTTCTCATATACTGTTTTGTAGCTATACAATTGAAAAGTAATGCACTGCAATTCGTATATAGCACATGAAATCAATTCGTAATCCACGTAATCGTGAACCAGAAAGTATTAAGAGCGACAAACGCCGTGTATGGAGGAGGTCGGGGTGGATGAGTGGGACAAAAAACACTGGACTTTCCCCAGGAGTCCGCTATTCATACCCTGTGTGAAACCAGAAGTCAATGTTGATTTATTAGACGCGTGACTTCCGTACTTAAGTAACGCCACTTTAACGATCTTTTCCTAAAGGCCCAGACACACCAACCCAATCAGAGAATCAGAGAATCGGCCTGTTGAGTCGCCTCACGTTACCTTTGTTTTGGCCGACAAATTGAACACAACGCAAAGACTACAGTCAACGGCCAACTCCCACGCACGTTCTGCTTCTGTGTGAAATGATATAACTCTGCACACCAGCAGGACGTGGTAGTCTGTATTCGTCATTCAGAAAGGGAAACCAAGGATAGCGGATATAAAAGCCATTGTTATGATACGTACATGAAATAAAGTAGCGTCTGCCGACCATTTATACACCACTCTCACTCACCACTTAGCTTCATTCCAGATGGCTAAGTCGTTGTGAAAATATCCGTGTATTGGAATGATCAGATGAGATGAAGATGAGAAGAGCCTTCTGTGTTCCTCTTGACTTAACTCGTTGGCTTGCTTTCCTCACTTCCGTTTCTCTTTGCGTGCACTGATTCGTTAAAGCTGAACAGCCAATCAGAGTGATTTCTCTCACTGATGGCCGCCGCCAATATAACATGCTGAATCGGTTGAAAAAACTCAGACACGGGCAGGCTGGAGCTGACGGTGTGGGACACATCGCAAAAGCTATAGGTCCCAAACTGTCTGATCGCCAACCATCGGCTTGGTGAGTCGGGGCCTTTAACCTAACCATTGTACTTTTGATGCTTAATCCCAATCTAAGTTGTTTCCTGTGAAGATGGTAGTTTATTTTGAAAAGATTGTATTCATGTAACGGGAGGAAATTGACACATGTTGCTTGACATTCTTAGGTAAACGTACGAAAAATAGTGAATAACCTTTCATAAGATATCATACAAACCGTTGTATGAGGATACGTTGCTTAATGATATGGCCAAGAGTATTACCACAAAACCAATTTTACAAATCAGCTCCTAATTATAATCAAACCCAGTCAAGCTCAGGCCAGCCACCTCAAGAAAACAATATGGCCACCATAAATCACAAACAATGGCTGTTTTTGCCATGTTGGCTGTCACCCACCAATAAATGAGAAAGAAAGAGAGAATAAAGAAAGAGCTTTCTCTCTCCTTTTTAGATTCAGTCTGTGTGCTCTGTTCTCCTGTGGTTTGCTGGTTCGGCCCTTTGTGTTTTTCTCTTTTTGGAATAGGGGCCAGATAACTCTGCGGGTACAGTGTGCACATGTACGTTAAATGTACATTTAAAGGTGATTGACATCTGAGTTTTGGTATTATTGTTTCAGTAGTCTTCTTTCATTAAATGGTAACGTTTGTATAGTTTAACCTGGACCCTATTTTCCCAAGGTTTTGTGTCTAACTGACTAAAATGGACAACAGTTTCTGAAGTTGGTCCAGTATTGAGGGAGAGCGCTGTAGATGGCAGCTGCTTACAGGCTGCAATATGGTCCTATTGGGGCAAGCTGGCACCACCATTTATGTCCTCTAAAAGTGCTTGTTTTGGCCAGTGAAATCCACAAGATATCTCTGTCATGTTTGGGAACAGAGGATCAAATTAGAGAACTCAGAAATTGCCTATGAACAGTGCATGTGGAGTTATCAAAGGTTGGAGATTGACCCAAGCCATGACCGGAGTGGAAACCCCAGTTTTGACCTAATTCACAAATGATTCAGTTTCACTGTATGGGTAACTTCGGTATTTTTCAACTTGGAACCTATTTTCTCATGTTTTTGTGTCTAAATGACTAATGGGGACAACAATTTCTGAAATTGGTCCAGTATTGAGGGAGAGCGCTGTAGACAGCTGCTCACAGGCTGCAATATGGAGCTATTGGGGCATGCTGGCACCTTCATTTACGTCCACTAAAAGTGCTTGTTTTTGCCACGACAGGTTCTGATTGTTATTATAAGTGTTTGACAACATTATGGAAAGAGTCTCGCTCAAGGACAAGTCTCGTTCTGAACAGTAGAATAGTGGAATACATCCATGGTGGAAACACGAGTGCCAGTCAGGCAGAGTTTGTTGTGTTGGAGTAAAGAAAGCGTAGCTTAGTGTTAACTAAAAGATTTTCAATGTCATGGATGAATATTTAGATAGATTTCGACAATGTGGACGAGGTCTTTTGATTCAATGGCCGCCTGTATTTATTTGAGCCAGAGTAAACAGATATTCAGATTTCACAACAAGACTTCTCCTTGAGCGTGACTTGGACACAATAACAAACAGACCGAATCAAGCCAAAGGTCAAGAAAACGTTTTATTTCCCTGTAGGGTCCTTTCCATAATGTTGTCAGACACTTATAATAACAATCTGAGCCTGCCAGTGGCAAAAACAATCACATTTAGTGAACGTAACGTTACATTGACGCTGCTCACTTGCCCTCGCAGCTCGTTAAGCGGCTGCCGTCTACAGCGTTCTCCCTCAATACTGGACCAGCTTCAAAAATTGTTGTCCCCATTAGTCACTTAGACACAAAAAAACATGGGAAAATATGGACCAGGTTGAAAAAAAACAAAGTTAATCTTGAAGTCGGAGTACTGTTGTTTGTATAGTTTGGAGGTTGTTGCAAAAGTTCTTTAATTTGGTACCCCCTTTTCCATTCTCGCTTCACAAAGGTTGGTTATATACTTTTTAACTTCATATTATTCTATGATATATGAGTTCATGGAGGAGAAGTGAGAAAGGGGTAGGGAAATATAAGTTTTTCTTCTACCTGCTCCTTTTCGGACACTATAACGCTTGCTTTGTTTGTTATTATTTTGTATCTGTTTTTATTTGTTATATGTTCGAAATAAAGTCTTTCATTCATTCATTCATTCATTCACTGTTATGCAAGTCAATTAGATTTAAACTCAGAAACACCATCTCTTCCTTTGGTAGGCAATCACTTAATTCTCACAATTGGCAAAAACGTACATGTCATTTACATTGTCTTTTTTTAGGAGCATACAGTTGGAAGATGAACAAAGTAAAGATTCTAAAAAGTACTGCTGGTTTTGACAAGAAAAAATGTAGACAATGTTATGGAGACAATGTTGGATGCCGACTTAACTTGGACCAAATGCAAGCTTGCTTGTTACATTGATTAGAGCTTAGGGCAAGAAGGGATTACATCTCCAGAGGACTCCTGCATCGATTCTGGCCTTCATTGTGTGTGTTGTTAATGACTGAGAACTTTCAGCTTGTCAGTAAAATAGAATCAAGCAGTGTACAAAATAAAAATTGAGAAGTTATTGCACTGACCTGCGGATGATTCATTTTGTTGTTTAAAAATAGTATTCTGTTCTACTGCATGCTCATTAGATAACTTTTTCTGTTTCTTATCTTGGTTGAGTCACTTACGGGACTTGTATGTTAAAAGACACCCCACACTTTGAAAAATAATCCATATACATGCCTGCTATAAATCATCATTGTACTTTATGGCAATTTAGTTGTTTAGTAGTTAGTTGCAATTAGCGTAATTTGCCATTTTTAAGTTGTAGCAGGCTTAGTTTTAAAGCTAGAGTGAAGAAACTGGTATTGTATGAAACTACAAAACCTAAGGAATCTATTGGTATACATGTCATACTAGCTTGTTGCGGAGGAGGCTGAATAACGCTCCAAATTATGCTGAATTTTGGTGAGGAAAAACTGTTGTTGCCTGTTGGGCTTGAGTTTGCCATGTCATGATTTGAGCATATTTTTGTATGCTAAATTCAGTACCTGTGAGGGTTTCTGGACAATATTTGTCATTGTTTTGTGTTCTTAATTGATTTCCAGTAATAAATATATAAATACATTTGCATAAAGCAAACGTACTTATTTCAAGTCATGGCGTTTTTCCTAAACCTAACTAAGTGGTTTTGTTGTCTTAACCTAATTGCGGCCCTTACTGTAGTTTTGTTGCCTGAACATAACCGTAGCCGTTTCGCAGTAACGACGTGGCGTTAAATGACACATTGCGTGCTCATGACAGGTGAAAATGTAGTGCTATTTATAGACCCTCCCATTAGATCATGTTGCAAAAATAATGCCTGAAAAAAAAACAAAATAATGCAAAGAATTAGCTTTACATTTTTTATGATGAAGGAAAGGCATTCAATGAAATACAACTTACCAGATCTTTCAAAAGAGCCCTTAAGGGTTCAGCACACATCAGCCTGCCCTTGAATATTCTGACAATCCAGACTGTTTTCTTCACATGGTCCATTGCAGACAGTGTAAGCTGCATCATAAAATGTGTAAATGTGAAAAATGAAAGCAAACACAAATCGCTCTTGGGAATCCTGTGACACAATTTCAATCCAATTAATATGCAACAGTGAAATGAATCACTATCGTGAAATGTGTGACAGATGTCATTTGATATTCAAAGTGTATAAATATCATGGAAACATCACCAACATTTGGGACTATTAACATTATCTCTGATATAATAAAGCACAGTGGGAAATAAGCTAATGCAACAATTCCCAACACTATTGCCCCGGGAACAACCCTTCAATCTTTTGCCTTCCTTTGAAAACACTGTTTTTGTTAATTTTGAGTGTTTGACACAAAACTGTTGCAGTAAAGGTTATATAACAAAAGCTACAGATCCTCTGGGCATCTGAGTTGGAGAGTGTTGCTGCTTAGGAGACTCTTGTTTTCTATACTGTGTAATTGATTTTTTTTTTTTAATGCATAAATTCAAAATTTAACACACTGTGTTTGCATGAAGTTTGTTCAGAAGCTACATATCCAGCCTTCAGGCTGAAGACAGGCCTTCATGACTGTCTGCCCTGCCAAAGAGATGCATTATAGGAGGCTAACAAGTTAAGCTAACAAGGCTAACTGGTTACCAGTGGAGTTGTATCACGACACATATATGACTAAAGCTAGGGTCGGTAATGTTCTTCAAAACGTTTTTTGTTATATTTGTTGGAATTCTCACTATATCCCAACAGCAATCAATAAATCAATTGCTCTGACAAATAAAATAAATAATAAAAAATCTGGTATCTGTCGCCGTCGCAGGACTGTAATAATAATAACAATAGCCATGTTCGTTGTTTACAGTCATTATGAAATGTTTACGTATAATAATACATTTTGGGGGAGTGGCTTTGGAGGGTGGAACCCTAAAGGGACAGGCTGTGAATGTTGCCAACTTGGCGACTTTCTCGCTAGATTTAGGGACTTTTAGAGGCAGTGCTGCAAGCTACTTCAGTTTGAAATGAGTTGGCAACACTGGGCTGTGTTTTTTCCGGTTGGATAATTTTTTAAATATAGTGTACTCTTGCTTTTTTCTCAAGATTACCGACCCTAGCTTTGAATTTTAGGCAAATGTGACCAAGGCCCAGAGCGGCAAGTGGGGTGGGCAGCAGTCACCAAAGTAGCATTGCATCACTCTACAAAAATCGAAATTTACAGGCCGCGAGAATGAAAGAATGCAATGGCTATTTCAGCTTGAGTAGATAATTATAATCCATAATGCACAGAGACAAGAGCAACCAGAAGAGGATCTGATTAAAGTAGATATGAAGTGGTATACTATGGCTCAGTAGTACTGCAGCATTGAGCAAATTAAATCTAACACCATTGATGCCAAGTTAGTTCAATGTGATGGTGCTCCCCTCTTTACATCCGCCATCATGGGATCGAGACCACTGTGGATCTTTTTTTATCTGAAGTGATAACAATAGCTTACAGGCATACGGTATGATTCAATAACAGTAAACAACACTGGACCTCTATGAACAATGTTGGCAAGATGATTTGCTTATTGTAGACACTAGAAGAATATACAGGCCGTTCTAACACTCATTATGTCACTTGGGAAGTGATTCAACAGCCTCCATATGGTGGAGATTGGGCTTCTGCCCCTTTAATTTGTTGTTCATTTCTTTGATCTTATTTAGCTTAGAATAGTATTTGGAGGAATGTAGTTGCTTGAAAGCAATGGGCAACCTCCATGTGTAAAAAGTGAAGCCAATGAGGAAACGTGCATTCTTTCTAATAGCCAGCAGGGGGCGACTCCTCTGGTTGCAAAATGAAGTCTGATTGTATAGAAGTCTATGAGAAAATGAGCCTACTTCTCACTTGATTTATTACCTCAGTAAACATCGTAAACACGAGTTTATGGTCTCAATCACTAATTTCAAGTCTTCTTCGATACAGCATGATGTTCATTTAGTAAATTATGGTCCCATTAAGAGTCAAATAGACCATAAAGCACAGTATGCTTTTGGGCGTGGCTACCTTGTGATTGACAGGTCGCTATCACGGCATTGTCCAATCTGGGAGTTGTCCATGTTTTCTTCTTTTAACTTTAAGCCTTTCACAGTGTGTTTTCAGTTCATGAAAGTTAATTGTAACATTTTGGTCGCTTAAAAATGTCTTATTCAGCATCCGGTTGTACTTAGCAACACCCTCTCGTGTCATTTCTGTCAACAAGATGGGGACGGCCAAAATGCCGAATTCGAGGCTTCAAAATGGCAGTCCACAAACCAATGGGTGACGTCACGGTGACTATTGGTGCCTTCAAATGAAACTCCTGAGCTTGTGTTTACAGCATGGGAAGTCATGTACACGGTATGCTTGGCATTTAAGTGGTTAAGTCGTGAGAACACCGCTGCTAAGCAACGGCAGTCTAGAAGCCAAAGAGGTTAACAATTTAGCAAGCTATCAAGTGGGTAACATAATGCAGTAAAAGCAAAGGCATAATGACGGAGGAAAAAGATGAGGCCATTTTCCTCAGACATATTAAACAATTACAATATATGACTAAAATTATAATATATTAACTTATTTTGCGGCAAAAAATTCATCTCCATGTCTGACAAGGTCAACAAACACGTCACAACTTGGAAATTTCAGAAACTTTCCACCTACTAGGTTGTCAATACCACAAGTGGGGGGCGTTGATATGGACTCTTCTCATGAACACGGTAACACGACCCCATTTGAAGGCACCATTATTCAGCATTCGGTTATACTTAGCTCCACCCTCCTATGCCACTTCTGGTTGCAAAAAAACAAGATGAAGACGACCAAAATGCCAGGGCTTCAAAACAGCCGTCCACAAACCAATGGGGGACGTCACAGTGACGACGTCCATTTCTTATAAACAGTCTATGCTTGAGAGGTTTATTTTCGTCTCTGGTCCCCCTTATGTAAACTGGTCATGGACTTTGTTCTTGATGCGCTGTTATGATTGTTTATATAAGATGTGGTGTTGCGTAATATATTGATCTTAAGTCTACAGAGATGCAGCCTTCATTACAGGGCACATCAAGGACTCATGGTTGCACTTTGATGAACACATGTACACAGTATATTTTTCAGCGTATATCTGCTATGTAGCAGGCAGTTTAGCAGAAATGGTTTCTATTCCTTTTATCTTTTTTTCTCAAAAAGAGTATGCAAACAACTTTTATCCCTTGATAAAATGAGCCGGGCATTATCTGGGTAAGAAAACAAACAATGAGCAGGTAATTCTCTTTGCAGTGCTGTATTCAAACATAGAATCAACAAAGGAAGAAATTACCTTCACACAATCCACACACAGCGCTCCTGCACCCGTTACTGCTGTGGCATGTTATTCCTGGTGTGAAATGGACACTCTTATTTTCTATCACTGTATTTACTCATTCTATCAAGATGATTTTGTCCTCATTATTTACACAGAAAAGCAATCAAAGAGCTAGATCTTTTTAGCTTTTCGTGAAAGTGTTCAGGCAGTCCAAAGAAGGTACCCTTCAGCCATCTTTAAAGTATATAGATATAAAGAAACAAAAGGATACCAAGTGTTAGGCTGGCATTATAATTACAGTGGCTGGTTTTTGGAGACCTTGTGCTTTGCAAAGAGATATAATTCATCTTACTTCTTTAACTTAAAATGATATTGAATGTAGTTAAACATGTCAGTGTGTGGGTTTTGCTTATCTAAAGGTATTTGCAATAATTAATTTGATCGCATAATAATCTTTGAATCTCTCAGTGAATGTTATGCCATCCATAAAAGTAATTACAACACCACAAAATGATCTTACAAGCGCATATACTGATGGAAATAAATATTACAGTTGGTAATGGAAAAAAACATCACCCATCAGACTTTTCCTGTGAAACATGAATTGCTTGATGACTGACAGTATGACAGACCATGTAATTGAAGGGAAATACGTGACAGCACAGCGCCTTACTGACTTACCCAACAATTACTGTATAGTGTGCAGCGTACACGCCCCTCCTCCAACTTTGTGTTTTTCTTTCCTTTTGCTTCCCAGTTTAGTTTCCATTTATGAAGGATTGGA
>CAKALG010045165.1:3366-26410 GCA_916700815.1 Helicolenus hilgendorfi
AACTGGAGGGTGACGGACAAAAAAAAAATTGTCAAGAGAACAAAGTTGATATGTATTTGATGGAGCAGCAGTGGCAGGGAGAAACAGCTGAAGATGGGGCAGTGGATGAACTGGCTGAACTGAAGGAGCAACGGAGAGCTTACTGGAATGCCAGGCAAATCCTGGCCAAGGCAGATACATGTCAGTTTAATGAACAGCTCTAGTGGCATGCTGTGTGTGTACGAGAGAGAGATGGCAGCGTGGCGGAGCTTTAAAAAAGACACCAAACAAATTTCCCCTCAAGTCTGCCCTCCCTCCGCATCCATGCTTCCTACACTGCGGTATCAAACACTCGTGGCACCGCCTGAGGTGAATATAACATCCACGGTATCACACCAGACACTGTGTGTAAAACGAGTTTTTTTTTGGACAGGTTCCGAGGGCTTCAATTGCTATTTATAACTTCAAACGAAACTGGGGCAGGGGAATACTGAGTCAGGATCTAGACTTGTCAAGGCTTGTTACTTGGTTCCGAGTAGTGTTTTTTTATTTTTTTATTAAACTAATCTGGTAGAGAGGAGAGATGTGAATCAAATGCGTTATCTACTATAGCAAGTTTTTGCTAGCTACTGCATTTCTAAATACAGCTGCAAATATTAAATCAATAAATTAGTTGTCAACTATTAAATTAATCGCCAACTATTTCAATAATCGATCAATTGGTTTGAGTCATTTTTTAAGTAAAATACAAAAAAAAGGTCTGTGAAAATTCTCTGATTCCAGCTTCTTAAATGTGAATATTTTCTGGTTTCTTTATTCCTCTGTGAAAGTAAACTGAATATCTTAGAGTTGTGGACGAAACAAGACATTTTGAGGACGTCGTCTTGGGCTTTGGGAAACACTTATCGACATTTCTCACCATTTTCTGACGTTTTATAGACCAAACAGCTAATCGAGAAAATAATTGACAGATTAAATCGACAATGAAATTAAACGTTAGTCGCAGCCTTAGTTTCTAAAGTGAAAATATAACTGTGGCATTTCCAGAACACGTGATTCAAAATCTCAAAAAAAGTCCATGAGACTTCTATCCTGATGCTTGTCAAAAACTAGTCCAGGTGCCATTATGAAAACCAGCTGCACTGATGACATGCGAACATATTCCCGTGAAAACAAAACCTATGGAGGAAAACACCCTACACAGTTTCCAAACAGCATCTGCAAAAAAAAAAAAAATGGAGGAGCCTTGCTTTTGTTCAGACGAAAATGGCCACAAACAATTGAAACAAAAAAAACAGCATAACAAAAGTTATTCTGAGTTGAATGGGGGCAGTGACAGAGGTCCTGGTTGTCGCACACACAGGGTAGGCGCTGAGCGACACATACACCCCCCCAGGGCTGCTGGATCACATTTCCTGCCTGGAGCTCCGCTAGAACGACCTTTAGTAACCCCGGAAGGGCCGGGGAAGAGGTTACTACAGGGCATTCGGTTGTGTAGTGTAAACAGAGTGATCATCAGATCATGCTGTAGGAACTCACTAATCATGGCTTTGTTTTTTCCAGGATGTGCTCATCATTCATTCGTCACAGGAAGCCATAAAAGTGTGTTGAATGAATTTTTTTTAACTGAGCTTTTTCAGAGAAGATGACGAGCTGACTTGCAGACAATGTGTCATAAAGGAAGTGGTATCTGTTCATATGCCCACAGACGAGTTGTTTCAAGTGGCAGACTTGCAGGTAAAGTCTACGCACGCACGAGAGTTGGTGAACATACCTCGTCTGTTCCTGCAGAATGAGATGAGGCTCCACGAAAAACTTGACCCGCAGCCTCAGCCGACACGGCGTCACGTTATCCATCTGCTGGCAGATGCGGTTCCTCAGATTCAGCCACAGGTTCTCGCCTTTGCCGCCTGTGAACTGCAGCCCAAAGTAGTCCACTTCAATTATGCCCAACTTTCTGCAAACCTGGAGAGACATGAATGAAATGGGTCACACAAAAGTGGATTTTGAAACAAAGAAATTCAAAAAGGGCTCCTATAACTGTGTGGGAAAAGAGTTTGGGACTTTGTTTAGACAGATTTAAAGCAGCAGTAGGTGAGATTGGAGCAAATATGATTAAAGAAAGTTATTTTTATAAAACGGTGACTATATCCTGACTGTAGTGCATGAAACAGGTAATCTGAAAAAAACAAACAAAACATGTGCCTCTGTGTCCTCCGGTGCTCCTAATGGCATCTACAAGATTTCACAGACCGGAGGAAAACAACCAATCAGAGCCGAGCTGGAGCCTTGCCGTCTCTGAGCAGCTGTCAATCACTCAAGAACTCCGATCAAACGGTCAAACTAGGCAGCGCTGATCAAATATGAATCAATATTCTGTTACTGTAATGCCTGTTTCTCACCTCAAATGTTTTCAGAAACATCTTGTAGTGTACTGTTTAGCCGGAAAATGAGACCCGGCAGGAGTGTTGAGATCAGTTGAGGAAATACCAAGCACCGCCCACCAGTCGGAGCAAACTTTCTAATTTTACAGCTAAACAGTACACTACAAGATGTGTCCGAAAACATTTTACGCGAGAAATAGGCATTACAGTAAAAGAATATTGATTCATATTTGATCAGCGCTGCCTGGTTTGACCGTGTGATCGGAGTTTGCGAGTGATTGACAGCTGCCTCCTTGAATGAAAAACCAATAGGAACACTCTCTCTCTGAAACCTAGATTTTTTAAAGCCTAAAAACAGAGCCATGAGGAGGTGCAGAAGTCTCCCAGAAAACTTGAATTACAATATGCTGAAAGGTCATTAAGGGAACTTCTGCCCAATGATGCCAAAAACATTCTGCCTATACCCCCACTTAAGAGGCTTTTATCACTTTGTTCATTAGGATCTCTGCTACTCTCACACAGATAGAAACCCATCAATATTCTAAAGCTCACGATAGGGTGGAAGTAAACTTGGAGAGGCTCTCCCAGGGGATAAAGGGGGCTCATCAAACCCACAATCCCACGCCCCCTCAGCATCAGTGGCCATGGGGTTATTATTACATAACTGCTGCTGCTGGTGAACGTCTGCAGGGAGATCAAACTCATTCATACCCAAGGCAAAGTTGCCATGCATTTGAAGTATTTAAGCTTTGCATTTTATTGGTGGGAAAAAAACAACTCGAGGCTATACTGATGATCATGCAAACTGTTTCCTTTCATGTCCACTTTGGAGGGAAAAGAGGTGTAAACAAGTTAGGTTGAAAGTTTCAGTCTGAGTGTGAGAGGAAGAGTGTTGAGTGCTTCTGCAAAGGCAGAAGAATGAACTGAAGTAACCTTCACAAAGCCATCTGCCTCTGACTAACTATTATTAGAAGCCATGCAGGTAGAGAGGCGACCATTTAACCCTGATGTATTAAACTTTACTTCATGCATATCAAATCACATAAATCTATTATAAAATGTTTCATTGTTGCAAACAGATGTTTTTTTTTCCTGCACGTTGCGCGCTGCAGAACATTTTGTTTCCATCGTGTGCAACAATGAGGCATCCATAGTTTACAGATGAATATTATGTCAAGCAAGCAGTGAGTGCATCTTATTATTATTAAGTATTTCTCATCATGCAGAAACTGATTCCTCTTATTTATAGGAGACATAAATAAGCGATCGAGCCGAAGTTATAAGGAACATCTGAAGTTTCCAAAGAGCTCTGCAGCCCTGTGAGCGTTTTATTATAAGGGTATCATAATAACATCATTATGATATGTTTTACTCCACATACCTTATTTAGACAGTCTTCACCGTTCGCCTTCGCATCAACTTCCACTTCCATCACCACCGAATCCGGACGAGTAACGTGGCAGAGCATTTTGTGGCTGTGTGTAGGCTATTTGACTAAAAATCTTTGGTTGTGCCACTCTCTTTAAAACAATAAAACACTTCTCGAGCCTTCTTTGAAAACACTCCCCTCCTACATCAAGCCGTCGTCACTTTCATAGCCCTTCTTCTTCTCCTTCTTCTTCCTCTCACTCCGTGTGGTGAATCTGTTTCCACCAGCTGTAGGCTATATCAATGAAATGCCATGCACGGCTCCGCCCACTTCACAGCCAACCAATCAGAGCCCCGTTCTCATTGCACGTTGCAAAGCTTCAACCAATCAGAAGTCGCGTTATATCCTGCACGCTTTGTCTCCATTCTCTTTAGCTCTGCATGGAGAAGTGTTGAGCTGCGCCCTCATCTGGCTCGCCTGTTGCATGATGGAGCTAAAGTGGCTTTTTCAGCTCACCTGCTTCCTAATGAATTAGACATTTGAGCAGCAGACCTCGGGGTGAGTTTAATGGCTTGTATAGGTCGGTTTGTGTGAATTATATATGGGAATGCAGTCCAGAAATAGCTACAATAACGGGGAACTATTCCTGCACAGCTAGCTTGCAGCTGCTTTCCAAAGCTTTTATGCATTTTTTATGATGGTTTCCAACTCACTTGCACCTTCTTCCACTGCATTCATGCTCGGGTAACACCACCATGTTGTCCTTGAATGACAGTGTACACTTTTTAATTCAAGTTACTTTATCTTTTTTTTTATACTTTCTTTTTTCTCTTTTTTCAAGGCTGTTTTCATATACGCAATCCACTGTTTGTAATTACAACCGTCTATAAACCAACTTTTAAGTAGATGAGCTTACAGACAAACCCATCAAGTACACTAGAGAGAAAACAACTTCAACATTCAAAACCAAAACAAAACCAGGAAAGGAAATAACAATAATAATAATGACAAAAAGAAAGAGTAGAGTTAAAAAAACAACAACAACAAAGCAAACAAAAAAAAACAACCCAAAAAAACCCCACACATAACAAAAAACAAAACAAAAAAAACAACAAAACATCCTCCATATACCTTATTTTGTGAGTTCCCTTTTCCATAGAAGTTACTTTATCAAGATGATGAACCAAGGGCTAAGATAACAGTGACTTCCTTCTCTTTAGTGCTGATATGAAGTGTAATCAAGTCATAATGAGATTGTGTGGACACGTTAGTTGACCTTTCGACCTTTACTTTTCACCCAGACTACTGAAATACTGCTTTTGTTGTTTGGTTTCCTGCCTTGGTGGTCACTTCACTGACTTATTATAGAGAGCAATTTAATAATATGCCATGTTTACACAGCCTCATCTTCTTCCACAATGCCTATACTCTTTTTATGATATATTATTCATCAAGTGTTGTAGTTTCCACAGTGGGAGACAGCTTCAGACAGAAGACACTGCAGAAAAACTGCACTCATATTTGCACTAGTAGGGAGGCATAGTGTTCAGCCAAAGCCCAGTGTCTGTCTGCCTGCCAGGGGACATTTTAGAGTAGAGGCAGCGTGCCTGTCCATATTTTTGGTGTCTCTCCCACCACTGCATTCCGTCCTGAGGTAGCATCAGTGACTCTCCTACAGCAGGACCCCAAAAGGAGCTCCATGAAACACAATCACTTCAAAAACACTTTTCTGTTTATCAGCGTCTTAAAAGCCACTCAAGTGTGAGACTTTAAGTAACTTTGATTAGTCCATGGAGGAAGCATTCATTTATCACATACAAATCTCAAAAACATCAGTGATTCGATTCTGTATGAGGTACTTATCCACAGTCAGTGTAAATTATGTTTTTTCTGCTGTCCCCATCCACAGCACTGTATTGCTTTGCTCCGATGCCGTGGCTCCTGTCTGTTTCTTGATGCTGAGGGCATACCGACCGTCATCTACTGTAAGTAATAGACCTACTATGGACAAGTACCTCATACACCCAAACTATCCCTTTGGTTGGACAATGGAGAAGCATTCATTTATCACATTAAAATCTCAAAAACATTGGTGATTTAGATGTTTTTGTGGTTAATGATAATTCTTGCCATCATCTAATGAGCACCAGCAACTTTACTATGGCCTCATACACATGTGACATGTTCATCAGTGAACTGGTTGAAAGGGTGACTGCATATTAAGGGGATAGTTTGGGTGTTTTGAAGTGGGGTTGTATGAGGTAATTATCCATAGTCAGTGTATTACCTACAGTAGATGACGGTTGGCATGCCCCCAGTTTGGAGAAGCGGACAGGAAGTTACCGCTCTGAACCAAAGCAATGTACTGCTGTGGACGGGGCTAACAGCAAAATGTATTTTAGCCACCTAAAAGAAAGGCTCACTTAAAAACATCAATATCCGTTAAGGTGTACGCTATATTTACAATATTTTCAGCGGTTTACGTTGCTGTCAGACAGTTCTTTCCGACAAGAAACTGAAGCCGTTGCATCCATGCTCTCCCCAAAGCCATCAAACTCCATTGAAAAAACCTGTAATTTTACCGGTTAGTTTGTTTGTGTTATCGTGTGACTTTGGTGAATTCGAACTAACCAAAGTCGCACAATAACACAAGCGAACTAACCGATCGAGGCAGTCGTAGACCAGCAACTTCTGTGTTCCGCACGGTAAAATTACTGTTTTTTTCAATGGAGTCTGGTTGCTTCGGCAAGAGCATAGATAACTGCTTCAGTTCCCTGTCGGAAACACAGACTGTGTAGCTGCCTCACGGCAAGGTAAACCAGTGAAAATACTGTAAATATAGTGTACACTTAAACTGATATTGATTTTATTCTAAAATACGTTTTGCTGCCAGCCCCGTCCACAGCAGTACATTGCTTTGGTTCCGTGCAGTAACTCATGTCTGCTAGGGGACAGCTCGGGGCATGCCATCAACTACTGTAGGAAATACACTGACTATGGATAAGTACCTCATACAACCCAACCTCAAAAGACCTGAACTAACCCTATAAAAGGCCACACCATGTTTAGTGTGGAAACAAATGCATATCAAATGTTTTCATCAAGATTGGAGGGCATGTCATCCATACCATATGGATTTATGGTATTAGGCTTATAGGGTCATCATGCAACAGTAGTTTACATCTGATATTATTGATCACCACTAGTATTAGTAGTGTGAAATCTAACTGTACAGGAAAGCCTTCTCATATCTGCTACTAATCTGTGATCATTCCAGTGATTTGCTCTCTGCCTTACTGATATGCAGCCCCCTACACGCAAAAATTGACTCACCAGTCTTTATCAGCTGTAACGTGTGTGTCTTTCTGTGTGCGATAAGGTCAGTCGGTCTGGAGTCGGAGGTGGCTGGTGTCCTTTTGCCCCGAGGTGATGCAAGATGTTGTACGACGGATGAACGAACGGAGGGACATGCAGCCTGAGCAGCCGTCCTAACCATAAATGGAAAAGGAGGGAAGATAGCGAGTGACCTAACATTCACTGTCGTCCTAGGACAGGAGGTACTGTACATGCAGCCACGCACACGTTCCCTTGTACTGTACTACTACACATAGAGCACCAGCAGGTACACACACACAGCAGGTACACACACACAGCTGGTGTACCTGCAGGTAACTTTGTCTTTCTGCGCCTCTCTCTGTCCCACAGCCCTCCAAAATACAAAAAACACACATGCATGCATGCAACAGTGAATAGATAAATAGATGCATAAATTAATTAATATCCGTGATGCAATGAAAAACATATGTTTTGGATAACTATTTTAATGGTTGCTATATTTTGGATATTTCGCTATATTTTATTTGCTATGCTATCTTCTATATTTACATCTGTTTGTGTACACTTACAGACTATAGACGCACATCTGGATCTCACTAATTTAGGTTTATGCAATTTACCTTGGTGCACCATTATACTTTAAGACAAAGTGATAAAATAGAAATATAGGTAATAAAAAGAAAATGTAAAACTATTATTTGGAATTAAATACCAATAGCTGCAAGAAGAACTAGAGTAAGATGAATAGGGGAAAAACGAAAACAACATTTATCTATTAAGACTCCCCTTTTGCACATCTAGGTCAATTTTTTTACTCCATCTTTTTTACCATCTGGGCTCTCGCTCAAAAACAGACCGTTGCAGACTCCTGGTTCGCGGCTAGGTATGACATCATGCAATGTGACATCACTTCCCTCTGAGGCAAGTCACCGCTCACTCGACTGGAGCGTGAACACATAGCCATGCAGGGGGTTTCTGTGTGTGTGTGTGCATGTGGGCACATGACATCACCGCGTCATCGCTGCCCATCTCCATAGCCAGAGCTGTGCCATTTGAAGCAGAGATTATGTCAGAAAGTGCCATGCTAGCAGAGCTGCTGCTGCTGCGGCTGTTGTTGTTGTTGTTGTTGTGGTTGTAGCCTTGATTACATTCCTTCATTCCTTTTCAATCTATCTCTCGTAAGCCGAAAGAAGAGCAGCAAAAGGCAGTTGACATATTAGGGAAAAGGAGGGACTGCTCAAATATGCGGAAAGGCCAGAGGGCGAGCAGCTCCTCTGAGTCAGAAGAGAATCAACGGCCGCGGTCAACGGATCCTAAAGACCAGCCGTCGCCACGTGGTTGCTCATCAGATGAAGATTCGTCGTCGGATTCAGTTGAGGAGGCTGAAAGTGCGATGAAGAGGAGCCAGAGGTTCAGCAGCTCTTTCAGCTTTGGAGACGATCATCAGCTACAGTCAACGAATGAGGACAGAGAAGAAGAAGAACCGTCGCCAAAGAACTCTAATGGAGTAACAGAGCTGGTGGAGGCAGACTTAGCAGCAGAGTGCACGCGATTGGAGCAACGGGACGCTCTTTGTGACGCAAATCAACCTCCGAGGTCGAGTTTATTCAGGCCTCAGGAATTATGGTTGGCAATGACAAGATGCCTCTCCATCCGATGGCCTCCTTGTCTGTCCATCAACAGACAAAGCAACAGGAAACTAGCCTACCAATTGGACCTTGACCAATCGGAGGACACACAGTCGCCCGTCAGTTCGGAATCGGCCAATGAGAGCTCTTCAAGTGCATCCACTTCAGATGATAGAGAAGTGACATTGGTGAAACGCGAGGAAGAGGAAGTCCGAAGCAGAGGGGTTAAAAGTGGTCCACCCCGTTGTCGCGGGATTTCTCGCTCCTCCCCCAGACTGCCAAGAGCCAGACAAGCTGCAGACTCTGTGTTGGCGTCATTGATCTTGGAGAAAGAAATGTTCCTGAGGATTGAGCTGGTAGACTCGGGCGCCGAGAGAGATGATTTACGCTACCGGGCCGAGTGGAAGCTGTCAGAGAGAACTAAGGAAGTGGCAGAGGGAGTCTGGCTCTCTCGAAGCCCAAATATTGATAGATTGACTTGTTAAGTTAGAGGTTTGGTTGCCTTTGACGGGGGCAGTCTTCACCCATCAAGTTAGATTGGTTACTATAATCATCTAATCTTAGTTTGTGTGACTGCTCATTAGAAGTGGCCTAGATTACAGTGAATAATCAGTAAGATTGGTTGTGCATGATGGCTGTGTGTGTAAACCGCTGTGTGGCTGATACAAATTGTGCTCATACAAATGCCGTGACTGTAGCTAACTAATTAGAAATGCTATTTTCAGAGGCAGAGCGCAGTTGGTGTTAATGTCTATTTTTTCCGCCTTTCTGAGTCTCTGAGAGAACATTTTATACATGGCTGGTTCCATGTGTGGGCGGCGAGGGAGACCTAATAGAATATGTCATGTATTTATGAATAAAAGCCTTTTTTTTTTGTTATATGGGTTTTACTTTTTTATTAAGAATTTATATTGCAACAAGTACAGGTGAAATGTATACATGTAGTGTTGGAAAGGGGCACCCTCGTTGTCAGATCATGCTCAAATTTCCCACCAAATGAAATGTATGCGAGGAGAAGTTGGGACATTGATTTTGGTTTCTCGTGGTTTGTCTGTTTGCAATTTCATGAACATGTTTGAATTTGACAGCAAAATAGGATTTACAGTCATTGTGCATGGGAACAATAACAGAAAAGCAATGTGTTTTTGTACAGATACCAAAAGAAATTCAACACAGATTACAGTCCAAGTCCAAATTAAAATTTCATGGTCAGTGTGTGCCAGCAGTCTTTAGTAAATCCCACTGACTTGTCACTCATGTGGTGGTTTTAAAAGTCTCAGACAGCATGTTTAATATCTAGGGGGTTGTGTGAGTAGGAACATGTTGGGAATTATTTAAATGTAGTTCATGTCTGACAGAGTAACTACATTTCCACAGTGCTTTAAAAGTCTCTCAGCTGAAGAGAATTATGAGTAGGATTTTTTTTTTTAATCAAAGCTCAAATCTAACAGCCTCTCATTACAACATTACGAGACAAAAGAGATGGAAATAATGTCATTTCCTCAAATTCTGACAGTCACGCTGTTAAGCACCTTTTTTTAAAGACTTGTCAAGCAATATCATGTGTGGCTGTATAATTATGATTTGAAGATACGAGTGCTATTATTATTGCTGCTTTTCCAGACAGGAGCATCTCTCAGTGATTCAATGCCCAGCTGTAACCTATTTTCAACATGCATGCACATGTTTAACTACTTTTTACATAACGGTCTATGCAAGGTTCCGGATAGGTACTGTATGTACAGTATGTGTGTTGCAGTGTAGCTTCTTATGCAGTAGTATTACATTCAACTATGCCACTATAGATGAATATAACAACATCACACAATGCAGTACATGTTTTAATTAAGTCTGTCAATCGATTGAAATATGTAATCGCATGATTGTCCATGATTAATCGCAAATTAATCGCACATCTTTTATCTGTTCAAAATGTACCTTAAAGGGAGAGTTGTTAAGTATTTAATACTCTTATCAACATGGCAGTGGATAAATATGCTGCTTTATTTAAATATATGTATATATTTATTATTGGAAATCAATTAACAACAAAGCAATGACAAATACTGACCAGAAACCCTCACAGGTACTGCGTTTAGCATAACATGGCAAACTTAAGCCCAACAAGCAACAACAGCTGTCAGTGTGTCAGTGTGTTGACTTGACTATGACTTGACCCAAACTGCATGTGATCATCATAAAGTGGGCATGTCTTTAAAGGGGAGACTCGTGGGTACCCATAGAACCCATTTTCATTCACATATCTTGAGGTCAGAGGTCAAGGGACCCCTTGAAAATGGCCATGCCAGTTTTTCGGAGCGTTATTTAACAACAAGTTAGTATGACATGGTTGGTACCAATGGATTCCTTAGGTTTCATATGATACCAGTATCTTCTAGCTTTAAAAGTGAGCTCACAACAACCTCAGAAAGATGTGTTAAAGAAATTAGTGGCGTTAAAACGAGTTAATTCGCTATCGCGTTAACTTTGACAGCCCTAGTTTAAATGCTTTCCCAAATGCAAACTCTACATTTATGTATAATTTTTCTTCAACAGTCAGTAGCAGTCTCACTATTATTATTTTTTGTATTTTATGGCTTGCATGTCATGTTCTCATTTTGACTTCACTTGCTTCCTGTTTCTGTACACACACCCATAGCTGGAAGTACATCATGCAAATGATATCTTGTAACAAAACGCAACAAATTGTTCTATTACAGGAAAAAAAATTCTATTTTCTCAGCCATGTGACTGATTATTGTAACCGTATGAAAATGGAGCATATTTGCATTGAGGAAGCAATGCAGTTACAAGTTACCCTCATCACTGTAATAATGAGGAGTGCTGGTAGAAATAGGAAGGCGAGAATGGAGGGAGACACAAGGGTATGAACAACATTGTTTGAATTGTTTTTTTTAGAAATGAGTGGTGTGCATTTGTTTTGTGTGCACATTAAAACTGTATATCTGGCCCATATCAACACGTGGAAGATGAAAAAAACAGGAGAGGAGAATGGAGAAGTGTCTGGAAAGATGAAGTGTGCATAATGTGAAAAGGATGTGAAAAGGAAAGGAATTAGTCTCATCTGTTGTGAGCCAGGAGTTTCATCCCTAAAGCCACAAAACTGGCAACCCATCATCCCTAATGACTGCCTCATTAGGCAAATGATACATACACCACAGACGATGACACAGTCTCCTAGCGAGTATTCAATGATAACTCGATCCCTCTTGGGTAAATTATGATTAAATACTGACTCTGTGACTCTTCATCTCTGAGTCATTTATAGAGTATTGAAATGAGGAAAAATAGCAACTAAAAGACTAATAAGTAAGTATGACTTCTTAAGATCAGTTTAACAACTTCAGATGATTTATACATTTGACACGTGAATTCATTCAGGCAATTATTTTCTTAAGTTTTGTCAGATCCATTGTTAATAGGTAATTAGCTTTGAGTTATGTACAGTTTAAGTGATACTTTATTAATCCTTGTGGAGAAATCCATCTGCATTTGAGCCATTACAAAAATGAAGGAAGGAACTCTTGGCTTTAAGCCTAGTTTTAGTTTTTTTTTTTTTTATGAAACCCCAACAAGCGAGCCAAGCCCCTAAACATTTAACAACCTAAAATAATCTAATCTTCTTAGTGTAGGAGGACTAAATTGTGTTGGACAGCACCCTAGATGAGAAAGTTTAATGAAATTAGATTTTATATTTCAAGTTTTAGTCTTTTTGGTTTGGCAGGGCTGCAGAAGTCAAAGTCACGCAGATGTGTGTACTTTACATTCTTCATCAGTTTATATCGTTTAGGATGACACAACATTTTGGAGCGCTTTGCTTAGGGGTGTTCCTTTTTTTTCTCTTTGAGATTTTAACGTTGTTCTACGATATAAAAATGTGTCGGTTAATATCCCACTTATGAATTTTGAAGCTTTTACGTGTCTTAAAAACGGCGGTTGCAAATGAGACTACTAAATGTCATCACGCCGACTCGTCCGCCTTTACAGCCTCGTGGTTTATACTCACGCTCATGCGATCGTGGTGTAGTTTGCTGATCTGATCGCGTTAGCTTTTTACTTCTGGCGATTGCACTTCAAAAATCATAAAAGTAATGTTCATTTGTGGAGATTATCATGCTGAACAAAACATGTAAGTATCATAAACATTTGTTTGACACAGTGCTTATTTTCTGCAACAATCCAAAACCCAATAGAAAAATCCCATTGGATTTTTGTGGAGGGAACCAGGGCGATACTAACTTCCGGGTTCAGGTGGTTGCTTTAAAATATAAGGTCACCTGTCATCAGCAGAGGAGTTTTTAGTGTCAAATATTTTCCTTTGTCAGCACTCACCAACTGTTAGTATAACTTCTTAACATAAAGTCTTTCATGACTTTGTCTTTGGCTGGCTCCAGAAACTATCAACAGCGACTGACCTCCTCTGGCAGGAAGCACTCGCAAGATTGTAATGACACCATCACACCCTGGCAATCGTCAAGACTGCAAGAGTGTAAGTGTTCATTTGTCTTCAAGAGAGGGACAAAGCGTAGAACGGTATGTTCCTCTTACTCGGTTCATCCTGTCAGTCGTACAAGTGAGTTTGTAAACTGTGCTGGAAGGAACCCTCCCCAAAGATGGTTACATAACGTGGTGATGGGCTGCAGAATCCAGCAGAGGACACACGTTCCAGCCGTCAAAGGACAAATGTGACTTCATGGAATTTTTGATGCCTTAGGAGGCTCGCCAGACAGTAATTGCTTTATCTCCTCGACCTTTTAGTTATATTCTATTAGATTTTAAGCTTTTTAGACAAGCCATATAGCTCTAGCCCCAAACGTGAGCCCTCTACTGCTTTACAAATGCATTTAGACACACTTCATACCCTCTCTTAGATTATCTAATGACCAAAGTCCTAATATAGGTTCGGAAAAGCGGTCTTACATACTTATATAATGCAAATATTTGTCTGGGCCTGCTGAAATTGTAGGAATGCATGAGAACTGAGGGTCTCTGTCCCTTTGGACAGGCTTCAAATACATTAAATAGGATTACAGCATATTGAAGAAGTGATTCTTTGCTCGCAGCAAATAGGTCCCAAGTTCAATTCCCAGCAAAAGCACAAATATTGCCAATCATAGGTGTGTTGTAGAGAGCAAATGATTAAAAAGATTTCCTTCCAGTGCTATTATAAGGTTAATTTTCACATCTACTGAATTTTCAAACAATGTTAACAGCTTGCAAGAAGGAAGGAAACAAAAAATGTTACCTTGGTGCTTATCGGGAGGATGTAGACAGAATATTTGCACACAAATTTTAGAACTGGGAAACCACACATACTCGCAAGTACGTAGGCTATATGTGTCCCAGGTACACCATACATGTGTGTATTCTACAGATTCATTTGTATAGATTTAGCTAGGTACAGAGGTGGCAGATAATTCCCTAGTTGCGCCTGTTTATACATTTTTAACCGAGGAAAAGTGTTTCATTTGTGTCAGTAAAGGGAGGTTAATCCCTTCATCCCAGCTCACTTTGCTTCCTTCATGTATTATAGATGCATCTTATCATTAGTGTGTGTTTGTGTGTGTGTTTGGTACGTAGCAGGCAGATGGGACTCGGCCTCAGGTGTGAGCTTGCTGAAGTAAAATAGCACCACGGTGGCACAGAGGGGGCAAAGGGGACACTTTGCAAGTTGAACGCTTTGACTCAGGATGATGAATTGTAGTTGCGATGGTGTGTTTGTGTGTGTGTGTGTGTGTGTGTGTGTGTGTCTGTGAGGAGTGTGATGAGTGTGTGTGTCCAGCGAGGCATTCGTGAAGACGGCCAAGATTAGTCAGCTCTGGACAGACGCACGTGCACACTCACCAACAGGCTTTGCAGATGGCTTAAAGTACTCTGGATGTTTGGGATTCTTATGAGATGTGTTCGTCCTTGTGGGTTCAGAATCTGCCGCCTGCTTGTGCATGGAATACCAAGGTGGCGTTATGCTACAGCACGGGGCTGGTTGACTGATAGATTACTATCATGAGACTCCTCAGTATTCCCGCCTGTTGTCACCTGCAAACGCATACATACACTCTCCTGCGACACATATTGTAGACTGCACACCAGACATGGCTGACAGTGGTTCAGTTGGTATTTTTTTGTTTTCCATATAGTTTTGGAAGATGCACAGTATTGGTAACATTACCGAGCTGCAGTCATCATCACCTGTGCTTTAATCACATTGTCGGAGAAAGCTTCAACTGGGGATTATGTGCCTCAAAGCCGTAGTGGACATTGCTGCTGCTGAGTGGGATGAGCATGACTGATTTTCACTAATAATTCCCATTAAGATTGCCCTTCTTCCATACTCACCCATAAAATCCAGTAAGCCCGAAGCAACTGGATTTGCTTTGTCGTAGAAATTGTCCTCTCATCTATGAGACTTCATCATACGTTTTTTTTCCATCAGAACTAATGAAGCCTTTGTGTGATGAGTGGCAATACATTCAATCCATGACCTAGATAAAAAAGACCCTTTTAAATTTCAATAGGGTTAAATGGAACTTGCGTAAAACCTGTCTGTTGTATGGTTGGCCAAAACTGTTATACGATGACCAAAATTAACTTTTTCTTTAAAGGAACAGTGTGTAACATTTTGGGGGATCTATTAGCAGAATTGGAATATAATATTAACTATATTTTCATTAGTGTACAATCACCTGAAACTAAGAATCATTGTGTTTTCGTTAGCTTTAAATGAGCCATTCATATCTACATAGGGAGCGGGTCCTCTTCTCGGAGTCCACCATGTTGCTCTGCCAAACCAAACACTGACTCTAGCAAGAGCCTTTTGCATTTTTACGTTACCCGAAGGCCACCGTAGTTCTCTGACACGCTTGTCAAATCTGCACCAGTCATCGTCTGACTTCCTTTGCTCCTAAACTAGTGTTATTATGGTAAGAATGGTGTTGCCATGGTTTGCACTTGGAAAAGGGAGAAATGAGGAGGGATACTCAGTTGGTTGCAATCTGCAAATGAATAACTTTTTTAAATGTTTGACCTTTGTCATCTCACTTTGTCATTGTTGGTATCCATTTCTGTATCCAGCAGAGTAAAAAGTCAGGCAGCTGTTTCAGTGAAAAACCTCTATAGACCCATTGTACACTACCTGCTCGACACCAAACAACAGACAGTTAGCGACTAGCTGTTTCCTAACAAGTTTGCTATATCAACTTAAAAGGGGATGATGTTTAAAACTTGTTTCTGCTGCCTATAAGTGGCAAAAACAATCAGGTATTTTAGGGTTAATTGGTATTTTCAACCAGAAGAGGTGTGACCCAACAACATCTTAATAGCAGAGCAATAGTATTGTACTCCACTATGCAGATGATGTAGCATGTACAGTAGGAACACTACTGTATATTATGACTGTTTCATCTATGAGGTTTTTCTTGGAACTACAGTAGGGAAATTGTGTGTCTAATGCATCTCTATCGGATTCCACGTCTCATACACTTCTAATGATTTTCACTGTATAAGCTAAAGCTGCGAGACTCCAGTAGGTCCCCAGTTCAGTGGTGTAAATAGTCATTGAAATTAATACATAAGTAATTTTGATAATGTTCAATTCATAATGAGCTGAATGTCTGAGCTGTTCTGATGTGAGAAAGTCAGATTTAAATACCAGTCAGTGATCTGAGTCTGTCATTACGGTCAATAGGAAGTAAGTACTGCTGAGTATAGTGTGTGGAGGGAAGTCTATAAAACACCACTGTGATTGAATTAGCACCACGTAGGTTATCAGCATGGATATGGATTTGTTTCGAAGAGATCATAGACAATTTTAATATGCAGTATGGCAAGTTTTATTTTTGCCTGTTGGGATTGAGTTTGCCATGTTATGATTTCAGCATATTTTTTATGCTAAATGCAGTACCTGTGAGGGTTATTGGACAATATTTGTCATTGTTTTATGTTGTTAATTGATTTCCAATAATGAATATATACATACATTTACATAAAGCAAGCATATATGGCATAAGGTACATGTTGAACAGAGAGTGCAATTAATTTGCGGTTTAATTGCGATTAACTACGAACAATCATGCGGTTAATCACAATTAAATATTTTAATCGATTAAAAGCCCTATTTTTTACGAGAAACAAACTGTGATGTAATGGAAACAGTGAACACAGTTTCTAATTGAATCGTCAAAAAATCCCTTTAGGAATCTTATTTTATGGTTCAGTGTGACCCAGGTCAAGCCGTGATGATCGATTCTGGTTAGTGGCGCTAAGAAAGCGTTTTTGCAAGACACTGAGCACCATTTACATTGATGTGCTTGGGTGATCATTTACAGACGTTGCTATCAGGCAGGAGCCACAGTTTTCTTAGAAATGCCCTGAGACGTTTTCCAGTTTCACAAGAAGTGCTGGTGAAATTCATCCGTGTCATACTGTGATGTTACACATGTCAGAGGAGAGATTGCCCACATTGCTTGATATTACTAACTTTTGCAAAAATGTTCGAAAATGCATGAAACATAATGAGCACCTTGTTTTAAGGTTCAACTCATCTCTATTTAATTGGCTTGGACAGAATAGTAATAACATGAGGAGAAGGTTTTTGCAGTCAGAACTAATCAGATGGAAACTTGCTGTCATAGCAACCCTTGCGGTGAGTTAGGTGTCTGTCGTGTTCTTTGATGCAACATAACACACCCTTGTTGAGCTGACGACAGTCTCTCCTTCGGCATGTGTCTATATTTCTCTCTCAATTTTCTTCACATAAACCACACTTAATCATACCATGAAATGTGGTGCGGTCAAAAGATGAATAAATAGGTCAATAAAGAATAGATCATTTGTAAAGTAGATGGTTACAGATTATACGAAAACATAAAAAAGTAATCACATGTTTACAGCAAATGCTGATATTGGTTCAATGTTCTGTATGTTTTCTTGATTTTCATTGCACGTTTTGAGAGTATCAGTATGCTGGGTTAAATGTAGGCCTATCTTGGAGAACGTAGAAAGCTTGTTGTAGGCCAGTGGATCATTTTTAACTCCCAGATAGAAACTCTCCTTGAATAGAATGGAGTTGTAGCCATTTCAGTTTCCCAGCATGCAATAATTCAAACTTTTGTTAGCACTGCAGCAGTCATTATTTCATTAATAAACATTTACACCTCATGTAACTTGCACATTATGCTGTTATTATGCAGCTGTCACTCTCATCTCCGTAATAAGATTGATTGCATTATATTCACCAGAAGTATAAAAAATTACATTTCCAAAGTAAAAGTCCCTAGAAGTGTATGATTGAACTTTTTCCCATGGTCTAGTGTTAAAAAAGTTAACAACAATTAATCGTAATATCGAATCAAAATAGTTGTAGAATCACAATACTTAAAAATCGCAATGCACATTGAATCGGCACCCAAGTATCGTCGTGATATTATTGAATCGGGAGACAGGTGTTTCATCCCATTCCTACTATTAACAGGATAATTGCACATTGAATGTATCCAAATTTACATCAGCTAACATTAGTCACTGGACGTACAACACTTAACCATGTGAGACTGCATCAGTAAAACCCCTGAGTTGAACTGAGGATGGGTATTGCTTATAAATTCAACTTTTCATTAGTATGAGAAATAATGCACATCTGTTTTAACTCAAAGTTACACCGGCTAATGAATGAAGTTTAGCAGAACAGAAGACACACATTAAAGACTTCAGAAATGAGGAATAGTATATCCTAAAAATGTGTTTAATAGTCTGCTTGTACGGAGTTTGAAGAGTCCTCTGGCTGCCTTCATTGACTCAGGGCTAACTGATCATACAGGAGGCTACAGTAGGTTATGTGTGTGAGAATCACAAGGTCTATAAACTGCAGACATGTTTCTTCTTAACCATCCCTGTTCCGAACAAGAGGTTCATATACGTCTATAGGTTCACGTCACATGTGCATGTCTACTCATTTACTCGCCTCTCCGTGCTCATGCCTGCTCGTGTGCTCCTCCGTCCCTATTGAATTCAGCTGGGGCCTGTTTAGACACATTCACATCTGCCCCACTGTTCCCATTCCACACGCCTCAGTGAACAGCGCACAGTTCAGAGTAACTTACTGCCCGAGGGAGATTCTGGCATCCAAGCTGAACACTTTCCATTCAACTATAAATACAACCCAACAATGAGATACATTCTGTTAGCACTAATGAAATAATGATCTTGTCAATACCACTTTGTGTAATAATAATGATTCTGTTTACAAGCCTTAAAAACACACGTGTCATCTGATTACATAAGGGAGAAACATGACTGTTAGTTTGAAATTGTGCAAGAGGGGGGTAGATATTATTTTTAGGCAGAGTTGTATAATGCCTTGTCTTTGTCATTAGGACACCGGGGATCAAATGGCAGCGGAGGGCTGGAGTGATGGATGTCCTCGAGTGAAGAGAGGAAAAAGCCCAGATGGGGCCAAACGGTCCGGGAGACGTAATGAGGACATGGTCCAACAGAGGTGTGGTCTTCAGAGAACCGGACAGGACTAGACAGGTAGGTTTGAACCTGCACCTCACAGTATGTACATCCCAAATGAGGCTGTCTACTATGGGATTCACTGTGGCATCACCAAGAGGAAAAACTAGGCTTTCTGTCTGAATTTTGATGATACCAAAGGTCACTTAAATACAGGATGACCAACCTGCAAACAATGCACTGGGTTAATGATACATTAACGTTGCAACACTAGAACTGCAGCATAATCTTTTTCTTTTGAACAATTTTAAACATATCAGACTAAGAAAGTTAGTGATGGATGTAATAATATACAACATATCTACTCTTTTCTATATAGTTTTATTGAAACAAAAAGTCCCTATTCTTTGTCATGTCATCCTGAGATGAATGTTACAGCTGCACACTGTGCATCTTCCAATTGGGGGAAAGTTTCTCTGTAAATGGGACATCCTGTGCTGTGCTTTGCAAATTAACCTTTTTGCAATCATTTAAGTGAAGAAATTGGATGTGTTGTTAGGCCTTATTATATTTTTGGGTTGTCCGTCCGTCCCATTCTCATCAACGTGATATCTTAGGGACGTCTTAAAGCATTTCTCATAATTTGGCACAAACGTCCATTTGGACTCAAGGATGAACTGATTTAGATTTTGGTGGTCAAAAGTCACTGTGACCTCACACAATATGTTTTTGGCCATTACTCAATAATTTATATGCTATTTATGACAATTTCACACTAATATCTAAGAGGATAAAATGATGTAGTGATGACATTTTGGACAGACATGGATATAAACTGCAACTTGACTGGTTGGCGGAGGCCTACAACTCAGGATCTGAAATTAACTTTCTTTTACTGCCTACTACTGTGGCAGGCAAGTATTTTTTTTTTGGTCTGCCACTCAGAAATTTTATCTGCCACTTTTGAAATCTATGCGCTAAATGAACGAATAACATTTTAGATCTGGTGTCATTCAGTGTTCACTATATTTTACATAAAAAACACTGTATGCACAGTAAATTCCAGTGTTTGAATTACACCGTAGCTTCCAGGGGAGCCCTATTGTTCGGTGGTGCGAGGGTACTGTACACAGTACTGTATTTTATTATTGTCATCTATAGTGGTTATTTGCATAAAAACACAATTCAAATCATTATGATTATTTAACTATTTGCTATTTAATATTATTCTTTGCACAAGTAGTTTTAATGATGTATTATACGCTTGCTTAGAGCTACTGTTAGGAAGTTAAACAGGTCATACTTCCCTCTCTGTTATCTATTCTATATTGCTGTGAAAAACATCTCCTTCAAACAACTGGATTTATTCAAGTACATTTTACGAGATTACATTTGAACACATCATGATAACGTTGTAATTTACTTTCACCCGACACTCATTTTTACTGATGTTGCTTTTTTTTCTGGGTCAGCATGTAGCAAAGAGATTCAAGGCTACAACCATGAAAATACTGATTCATGCACAGCACAGTTTCTTGCTCAACGGTTGCTCTGATTGTCAAGGTGACAAAAAAGTTACTAAAACAGGATTATCAATGCTTAAAACACCTACCATAAATACCTCATAAACTTGATGCCTAGAATAGTATATTTAAGTTACTTTATGAAGGATTAAACTTAATAAATACCAAATATGTCATATTTCATTATTCTGTTCAGCACAGTTGCCACCCACCAATTCACTTGTAACTTTTATCTCCTGTTTCAGCAGTGACAGCTTTATCATTTGCACACACAATTACACAATCAGCAGAAACATTTTCTTGCTGAAGCAGTCTATTAGGAGAGATGTTCCCTCACGCAGATGTGCAGTTGAAAATGTGTAGCATACGTTCACTCTGAAAAATACCTGTGTGCCACCAGAATAAATGGGCTGTCAACCACACCAGGTTGGATACTGTCAGCTAAGCAGCGTTATGTGTAAGGCTGAGAAATGCACGAGCTAGACAAATCCATCCACATTTCGAGTTGTTCTCTTCGTATTTTTGTCCACATTTAAAACCCACACATGTACGGTGATTTGAAAGCTTCGCTAAAACTTTTAGAAAAGCGGCAATCTGGTTGTTAGAGAAGGTAAGTATGAACTTTGTGAACTACAAAGATAGATTTAAACATCCAAGCGAAAGTAAAGCACACTTTATGCTGACTTCAAAAAAATGCATGCGACAGCTTTCATGGAACTTATAAGAAAGTGAAATCTCCGAGAGATAGCAGGGTGGTTTATCTCTAAAGGCAGCCACGGTCCAGGCCCGGAGGCTCTGGGGGAAATCAGTCACTAGTGTGAATGTGTGTGTATGTGTGTCACAAAGTCCTTGTCAGAAGTTTCTCGCCGCTATCTCTCCCACTCTGACGTGCTCTTCCTCTCTGCCTCTCTCTTGCTTCAATCAGACTAATCATTTTCCTTGTTAATTGCTTCTTTACCCTGCAGAACTGTCATGCCTCAGACGGACAGACTGTGAGGAGAATAGTGAGTTTTAAGATCTGACGGCGTTCTGTGCTACACCTGCTCCAATATGCCAATGTGTATCCTGATGTATTGTTCACATTTAAAGAGAACCTATTGTGCTCATTTTCAGGTTCATACCTGTATTTTGGGTTCCTACTAGAACATGTTTACATGATTTAATGTTCAAAAAACACTTCACTTTTCTCATACCGGCTGTGCTGCAGCACCTCTTTTCTCCCTCTATATAAAACGCTCTGTTCGAGCTCCTGACCCCCTTCCCTCCCGAAAAGCCCAGTCTGCTCTGATTGGTCAGCTGGCCCACTCTGTTGCGATTGGTCAACCGAACCAAACTCTTCGGACTCTGCTCCAGGTCCGCTCTAACTTTATTTGAGGCCGTGCCAAACTAGCCGGTAGGCAGGTATTTTGCAAATGTGTTACTTAGTGACATCAACACGTTACGGAAGAAAAGGCGGGACTTGAAGCGAGGCGTTTCAGGCAGTTCAGGGGCAGTGTTTCTGTGGGGGAGAGTAACTCCCTTTGCCGTGGACTTTGGGCTTTGTAACTGTGCAGCCCTTTTACATGCACAAAAAAATTATATAACACATTAAGTAAAAGGGAAAAACCACAAAAGCAATAGGTCCTGTTTAACATTAACCAATCTTGAACAGTGGCCCATATTTTGGCAGGGTCTTTTTAGGTTTTTAACATAGCACACATAAGAAAAATGTTGGTCGCTGGCATAGTAATCAATGTAAATCCTTTTGTTATATACGTAACTATCCCTCTCATGTACATCCACGTGTAGTTACCCTGGATAGATAAAGTGCTATCAGTAACACATTGACAACCTCCATGTCCTCACTGACTTATGTAAGAATATCTGGGGCCCGGGCACAGTCTCTGATATTTGTTAACTCCTGCTAAACGGAGCATGTTAATGAGTTTGCATCTCTATATCCCGATTATACACATGACCTATATACCTAAACTCATCGCTTGAGCAAGACACTGCCCATTATCTAGCATGCAATAAATAATCATGATGATGTCTAATATCTGCCTATAATGCAGGCGGCTCACCAGCCGACAGTGTATGAGTTTTTGGAGGTGAAACATCGTTCATTTTAAATGGTTCAAATGCTGCATCAATCTCTGTGTTGGTGGGTGTTTTGCACCAGTTTTATCTCATTCCATCTCCAGACAGAAATCCCTGTAAACTGCTTTTCAAAAAAGAGGTTTATTGATAAACAGAAATCCATAGAGGCACATTATCTAAAGCTGGAATAGCGAGCACCAAATGTGGATTTTATACGACAGTTTGAATCGTGGAACAAATTTATCACTGCCAAAATAGCTCATTTCTAAAATCCAG
>CAKALG010045169.1:0-15242 GCA_916700815.1 Helicolenus hilgendorfi
TAAATAAATAAATAAAAGGGAAATTAAACAGAAGTAAATAAATAAGGAAATTAATACAAAGATAAATAAAGAAGCAAATTAAAACAGAAATATCAATTTATGTCACATTTTTATCAATTAATTAATGGCTACATTTATTATTTTTGGTACATTTTTTGGCAGGTTCTGTTCTCCATAGACCCTCAGGTGACTTTCCACAGATAGACATAAATATATAAAAAAACAAAAACATGAAAACCCATCTGGCTATATGTTGTTGTAGTGTGCGTTTGTCATCAAAGCTGTGAGATCATCACCAACAGAGATGTGTGAAGCTGCAGCGCAGCAGTTCAGAGGATCAGAGAGCCTGTCATTATCAGATTATTGTCTCCAGTGACAGTAGAAATTATACCTCAAAGCCTCCAGGAAAGAATACTTGTTGCCACTATCCAAACCACTGTTATCCAACACAGCAAAGTGGTAACTTTGACTAAAACACTGAGCTGGAGGCGCAGGCAGAGATGACTCACTGTTTCTCTGACCGCCTCTTTACTCAAACAGTAGGAATGGAAACAGTTGTAAAATATCTACTTTTTTTTGTAACTTTTTGAATAGCACACCTGTTTGTAACAGTAAATTATCAAAAAACGTGATTCATTGCCACCTCCCTACTCAGTCCAGTTGATGATTTATTGCATTAGCTCAATATTTCCTCTTGCTGTGTTGCTGCGAGGAAGCTGTGAAAGGTTTACGCCGCTGAAAATCCATCTTTTCAGAGTATCAAATGTTAACTCCCTGTGGCCTTTCTGTAGGAGCAAGCTACACAGTTTTACAGCCATTTTTCAATACCTAAGAGGGCACGTATTTCAAACTGAAAGCTGATCCAAGACTAATAATGATGGCGAGTGTGCCGTCGTGCCAACAAATGCTGAGAGCCGAGGACTGATAATACTGTATAGTGATAAGAGTGAAGGTGATGAGAAACATGACCAGCTTCAAATATGGTTAGTCACAGCATGTATATATTATCAGGAGAGCTCAGTTGACATATGAACACATTGCTGGTAATCTATGCGCAGACTGGGATTCAGGGTTTTGCAAGAACTCTTCAATTACTTTAAGTCTGTAGTTTGTTTCCACAACACGTTAAAGCTGCACTTATCAATATTTTCATACCAACAATCAATGAAATGACTGTGTGTGATGTGAAGAGGGAAGCTCATAGTGATGAACCTACAGAAAAAATTCTCACCAGACTCTGCAGTTCCCCCCTCAGCTCTACGGAGAGTTTTAGCGTCTTTCAGCTCATTGTTTTGGTTTTACGGGCCACAACTTTACTGTTTTCTTGCACTCTCACCGCTCCCGTTAGCGTTATTTTCAGAAGTAGCAGGTAGCTGTTTTCAACTCTGATAAACCCACATGTGCACTACCTGCCCAGCACCAAACAGCTGAAAAACAAAGTTAGCTGGTGAACATAAAAGGTGCAAAAAGCAAGATAAAAAGTCGGTGGAGTAGGTGCAAACCAAAACAGCTAAAAGGGGTGTGAATATTGGACTTACATTTGTCAAGACACGACTCCAGAATGAATGCTAATGTTGCTCAGTGTCTGCTGGATGTGCAAACAGGCGACTGTTTGCTAACATGTTAGAGAATTAAAGTGTCAGAATTACAACTTGTTGTGGAGTCCCCCCCGAATGTCCAAAGAATGGATTAATGCAGCTTTAATATTTCAGCAGTTCTTTGTCAGCAAACAGTTAACCTAAACAAAGCCTTTACAGCATCCCTACAGTTTGATATTACAAAAGATACATCTGTATTTTTCAACATGAAAAAATATAGAAACAAGATCTGTCCAGTAACCAGTGGACAAACCACCAGAACCTCTACAGTTCTTTTTTGCGGCTTTACAACCTTCACAAAGTAATGAAGATTATTAAAAAAAAAAAAATAATAAAAAACACCTGGAATACAGTAGTGAGAGTAAATGTCATGTTTTACTTGCACCTTGAGCAAGACGAATGAACAGGGAAACCACTGAGAATGGGGTATTCCATCGCTCAGTGCTTCCGTTGACTTTTGACTCAGTGTTTCCCAAAGACGTGGAGCTGGACAGGCATTCCAGCCTTGCGGGGACAAAGAGACTCTTTCAACAGCAGTAATCCTCTGGAGGAGGAGTGGGAACGCTGCTGGCCTGCTGCTGCTGCTGCTGCATACTGGACTACAGGACTACAGGACCCACACTAAGGTTCACACATACACTGCAGGACCACAACACACCAGAGGGGACAGGAACATGTGTGTGTGGGGGTGGGGGTGGGGTCATTTTTCATAAAAATATGAAGTATCTTTGAGTGAGACAGTCTTAATTATGATCCGAATCATTTAGCATCCCAGAAATACTAAATTCCTCCACTGAAGCTTTCTGTATGAAAAACATACCCATGCATGTGTTTGTGCATTAGAATGTGTTAAAAAAGTCCCATTAACTAGTATTGATAAGTTCAGCAATATGAAATAAGTCAAACTATATCATATCAGACCTGGCTTGACCAACAATAATAAAAGGCCAATACAGCCTCATATATTACCTAACCAATATACAAGTTTAACACACAGACTCTACCTGTAAATCTTGGTAGAACAGGTTCACTAATGAGCCAACGTCCACCTGTTTGTCACCAAAACAAACCCAACAGCATGTTTCTTTCCTATACCTCCAGCCTCAAGGAGGAGCTTTAACTTAACACACACACCGACAGTGTCACTCACCCTCCTCTCTCTCTTCTCTTCAGCGTGATGCTCTCCTTCGCAACTGTCAACTCATTCAAAAGTGAGCTTCAAAAATCCATCCACGGTCCATATTTCAATACTTTCCAAATCCACCCAGCTTAGTTGTGTGTAGGAGTGAACATTGTTGGTGGTAAACTATGAGAGAAGGGAGTGACGGCGAGGAGGTGGAGACGAGGGAATGGGAAGGGAAATGAAGGGGAGAGGAGGGGACGCTGGAGGCAGCGTGGGATATCCCTTTGAGTCATGGAAACTGATCCAGAGAGCAGACACTCTCACACAGCCAAACAGCCCTGTGTGTCTCTTTGTATTGTCCTGTCATTCAGCCTCATTACACTGTGAGGACATTCAGTAGCCTCTGGAAACACTGACTGTATTTCCTGATGGAAAACATGCACAATATCTCTACTGAATACACACATTCTCTGTGTTGACCACTCAATTCTCACGTTAATATGATGTAGAAGTTCCCTTCATTGTCCTCTGTTGGGCGGTTTCTTCTTAAAGGGACTGTTTGAAACTTTTTACACGTATAAATGTGTTTTAATCATTTTGTAAATGCGGCCCGTTTTTTCCGGGAAAATCCAACGGATGTGACGTCATGCACATTTGTGAGTGCCTTTAATATCAAGCCCCCAGGAAGAACGCCAGGCTTTAAAGCATATTTTCGTACAACTTGTGTCCGTCACGTGACGCCATTGGGCCAAAAAATACTTTTTCCCATAGACTTACATAGGGAAAGAGACGTCTATAACTCAGCGGAGTCATCTAACCTCTTTTAGGACCTAAATCATTACATCCTAAAAGTTGTAAAACGCACAAATAGCTGGATCCAGAGTTATTTCCCTTCCTCCGTTCATGTGAATGAGACCCAGACGAAGGCTGGAGCGAGAGCTGGGAGGCGGAGTTAAAAGAAACGCTACTGTGCATGCTCTATGGGCCCCATGGATGCAGAAGATCGCTGAAAGATACGGGTACTTTATCACTCGGCAGTTGAGCCATTTTGGCTTCATGCGCCACTGAGCAACTCTCATAGGAATGAACGGAAGCCCGCCTCCAACGCTGCATTAGTTCTCTTTATACTCCATGCTTTATTTGCAGCTCCCGCGTACAACTACAGCTAATGTTCGGTTAGAAATGGAGTCCACTAACACCAACAAACGACCAGCCCCCACCACAACTCAGACTCCAACACAAACTCCACAGACGAACAAAAACAAAGATATATCTAGTGAAGCCCATCATGCAAAACAGGAATGTGACCGACGTCGGGCGGAAACTAGTGTTGCGGAAGTGAGTGGTGAAGCAAGAGAGAGAGAGCGGAGGTGGCAAGTGTGTGAGAAATCGAGGGAGCAGCGGAGCAGAGAGGGTTGGTTTAGCTTTGAGAATATCACGGGAATATACAGTGGAAGTTGCAGAAATGTGTCTGCTGCTGTGTGAAGTGACGGGGGTTAACTCCGGAGCGAGAAACGTTACCGACTCCGGCCCAGGAGACCAAATCTACGATGTCTCCTCTGTGTCTTTTGACCACGGTCGGGAGGCTGAAGCAGGAAAAGTTAACACTCGGATCAACATCGGCCGGGCCTTCGATTCATGGATGGACCTTCGTTTGGTAAGCTAACATCACAAGCATGTGAAATATAGAGTGATTTTGTGGTTTTAGCTGGCTAATGTTGTTGACGTTAATCAACATGATGCCTGTCAATCAGTCTTGTGTGTCGCCTCACTGCGTCTATGTAGTGCAACTGTCGTTGACTTAACGGCCACAGGTGTCACTGTTAACAAGCAATTTCTGATTCTTACGTTGAGTCCCTTTACTTCTTACTGATACAGAATTTTATAGATTTGATTTTACGGCATATTATTTTACATGTCTCAATATGTCCTGCTGCTTTCACTTTATTTGCATGAATAAGATTGCATTTCATTTTAAAATATATTTTTTTCAGAATTACAATGGTATGTTGTTGAACCCCATATTTGCTATTTATATCCAATGTTTCCTTGGAGTATCTTGCTATATTTTGCAATATCCCTTACACACACACCCATTAACATCACAGTGCATCAATGTGCTCACAGAATTTCCATCCAAACAGCCAGACAGAGAGAGCCAGTGTGTGTGTGTGTGTGTGTGTGTGTGTGTGTGTGTGTGTGTGTGTGTGTCTGTGTGGGGGGAGAAGGGGGGGTCCAAATAGGCCAGGTGAAGCTGAGGAGCAGCAGCCAAAACACCATGAGATCATCCTTTACCAGACTGCTGCCTCCCTGCCAAATCCTTTGTTACCATAGCAACTCCTCAGTGAAAACACTGTGTGTATTTGTTTTTGTGTACATGTGTGTGTGTGTGAGCAACTGCAGCATATGCCTTACAGTTGGTTAGATGTTGTAAAATGTCATATTATAAGCCAACAATGTCTCAGACAGTCCTTATATCAGAGCGCGAGAGGGGAAAAGCTTTTCAGAGAGCGAAGTGAAGCGAGGTGAGGTGAGCAGTCTGACGATGATTATGTCTTTGTTTTGGGATGAATCGCTGGCCTGAAGGCATGCTGCACATAAAAGACAAAGACAATGAAGGGAGGAAATGATGGGGGAGGAAAAAAGAAAGGGAGAGAAATCTGCAGAGGTCATATCCCAGTCTGCAGATGACATGCGTTCTGATTGGCTCCCTGTTCTCTGTGTGTGTGAGAGCTGTTCATGCTGCAGCTGCTGGGAGAGGCAGCAAGACAGTAGATTGTACAGCAGTTTGTGTGAATAACAAAGTGTTGTGAGCAGTATGCCAGGACCTACAGTAACCTCTGCTCATCCTCCTCACTGATGTGGTCCATCATCCCTCTCAATGTAATCCAAATCTGACTAGTGATGAAGCAACACTTATGTTTGACATTTTTAACTTTAAAGGATCACTTCAGTTTATTACAACTGGTTATTATTTTTGTAGTTTGGGTTGTACATCAGATCGGCACATACGTCACAAAAAGTCAAGGCCACGCCCCCTTTTGGGGGAAAGAAACCCGAAGATCCCATAGACTTCAATGCAATTTGACGTATGTTTGGATTGTAATTTTGACAAATTTGTATGCATTAATTTCTACAAATGGTTCTTTTATACGCATGTCTAATAATTATTGTGCGATCTTGCCGAGCGTTACCAATTAAGGTTGATCTCCACCATGTCTCTTCAGTCTTCCCCAGTCCAATACCGTGGTCGGATATTGCTTATCCAGACATCTATACATATTTGATTGAATCCCGTTAAGCTAAGTGTTGTCTGTAAATAACCAACGTGTTAATAGCCAACTGTTTGATCTATAGGCTGAGATTTAGTTGGAGACGACAGTCTGATGCTGCTGTAACGTTAACGTATGACTGTATTAAGATGTGTCCTTCATCATGCCTTCAGTTTTTGCTGAATATAGTCAAGTAGTGTCACGTTAAATGAATGGACACAAACCGATCAGTAGTACACACCCTCTCCAGTTTATGCGTGGAGGTCAATTACCACTTAAGCTGCTCCATGCTGATAAATAACTGCCATCCAGACCCCGATGTCGTCACTAAGTGGCTCGGATGCAAATTGCCTGCATGTAATGATGCTCTGACGCCTACTCCAAATTTAGGACCAACAACTGCCAGCATTTGCTAATTTTTCCTCTATAAATGCACTCATTTCCCATGGATCTTACACTAAGCAGCCATAATGCACTGGAATTACAGGCTTATTACAGTCCTCTGGTGGTGAACATCCTACAAGGCTGCATGGCTCTCTCCAGGAAAAAAAGATGTGGCTGCCCGATCACATTGAAGGTCACCAGTATCTCTATATACCAGCAGAAGTGGAGCGCCCAGAGGAGCCACTAAGAGCCAACACAAGTGGAGAAGGGGACTGGATGGATGTTGGGTGTGGGGTTGAGCATGATGTTGGGGGGGTAGGAGGGTAGATAGAGTGCCTCTGTGCTGGCCTGATTATGCTCTCAACAGAAAGAGCTCACACAACAAAGGATTTATTATCACTAGCTGGAGAGTTGCTGCAGTCTGGGAACTCCGCACAGCCGTTTTCTCTGCCAGGCGCCCGAAAAATGTGGCCCAGCTCTGCTTTGGTCGGGAGGTTCAAACAACAACGAACCCTGTATGGGTCTCTCTCTCCCTCGGCCCATAAAGCAGCCAGTGTTTCGGGGAGGGTGGGAAGACCGAGAGACTAATGTGGCAGTGAGAGAGCATTGCTGTTCTCCTCTCTCCATCTCTAACGTCTCTCCTCCAGGTACAGCAACACTGTCTATCTGTGCTCACAGGGGCTACACCAGTTTAAAATAGATGATTATATTTAATGGGATTACACTAATAATCGATTACTGATTGTGGGGTGCTTTTGACAAAAATAATTAGATTACTATTTGGATTATTTAAAATGTGACCATGTAATGTTTTAAAGAAGAGATAACATAATCATATGAAAAGTTTCATTCATAAGCAATAACCAAACCCTTACTCATTTCAATACACTGAGGGGCTTAGCTGCTCCAACCTTTGGTGGTCTGATATGACCACTAGCTTGTGGCTAATGTTGGTAAACGTTAGATATTAATAGGCTACATAGTTTATAGTTTTGCCAATACATATTTCACATCACTGAGAATAGCAGATAGCAGTGTTGCGAAAACACATTAAAGGCAAAGTAATCCTAAAGTAATGACATTAAAGCGGCAGTAGGCAGAATATTTTTGGCATCATTGGTCAAAAAATCCATAATAACCTTTCAGCATATTGTAATTCAAGTGTTCTGAGAGAAAACTAGACTTCTGCATCTCCTCATGGCTCTGTTTTCAGGCTTTAAAAAATCTAGCCTGTGACGGAAGACTTTGACCAATCAAAGGCCACTTCAGAGAGAGAGCGTTCCTATTGGCTGTGCTCCGGTCATGTGACCGGTGCTTGGTATTTCCCCAAGAGATCTCAACATTGCTGCCGGGTTATAAACTTTCTCATTTTACAGCTAAACCTTGCACTACAAGACGTTTCTGAAAACATTTTATGTGAGAAATAGACATTACAGTAACAGAATATTGATTCATATTTGATCAGCGCTGCCTAGTTTGACCGTTTGATCAGAGTTCACGAGTGATTGACAGCTCGGCTCTCATAGACGGTTGCTGGACAGCAGATCCCAGGTCAGCTCTGATTGGTTGTTTTCCTCCGGTCTGTGAAATCTTGCAGATGCCATTAGGAGCATTGGAGGACACAAAGGAACATGATTTTTTTACCGGTTTTATGAAATACTGTCAGGATGTAGCGACCATTTTAAAAAAATAACTTTTTTTTAAATCACATTTGCTCCATTTCTACCCACTTCAGCTTTAACAATAACAAATTACATCTTAAAGCAGACGTAACCACTTTTGGTCACTTAGAGGCAGCAGAACAAGCTGAAACCATTACACTGACATGCTATCATGAAGTTGATATGACAAACATATTAGAGAACCGTTTTCTATTAAAACTTCCAGCAGACACGGAGCAACATTAGCATTCATTTGAAATTGTGTTTCTGTCCACCGGATGAATGCAAGTCCAATATTAATTTTCCTTCTTATTATCTTTTGATGTCCAACAACTCCTGAGGAGAATATCTGGTTCTTTAGCAGCTGAACACTTTGTTCAACAACCGTGTTTACTGTTTGGAGCTGGTCAGATAGTGTACAGTGGGTTTATCAGAGTTTTTTTCACTGAAAACAGCTGCCTGCTGCTGGAAACAAGGTTGATGAGAGCGGTGACAGTGAACCAAACATTAAAGCTGTGGACTGAAAAACAAAACAATGAGCTGAAAGACGCTAAAACGCTCCGTAGAGTTGAAGGGAACTGCAGAGTCGGGTGATGATTCTCTGTGTGTGACTATTGGGTGAGAAAACATTTTTGACATTGCAACATGTCATATTAATCTAACCGTGCTTGTTTAGTCATTATTTAGCCAAAATTCCATCAACTGTAACTTTCAGACACATTCTATCCCGGGTTTGTTGGTGTTTGGCAGTAAGTTTGGTTACAGTGCATACAGTATACCAGTTTTTGGTTACATTAAAACACTGACCAGCATTGTTGAGTTTAGTTGAATTATTAATTTCTTGCTACTCACCATGTGTTCCATAGACATAAGGAGGAGGCACCCAGCCACTTCCTGCTTTTAAACACTGAGTGACATCATCAGTGATGTCACCGGAGCAGACCAAGTAAGGGGAGGTGGAAGGTTAATTTGGAAAAAGTAATTTTGTGATGTATTGTGATCAGATTAACTATGTTATCTCTTTTCAGAGAAGGGTCTGGGTTTCAATGGGAAAATGATACATCCTGCTGAAGAGTGGATTGAGGAGACTATATAAGCAGTTGTTTTGGGCTGGTACATTGGTAGGATCCCTGCGTGTAGATGTGTGCATGTGAAGTTTGGTTACTCTAAGTTATTTGTCATGAGTTGAGTTGTATTCAGTTAAAACCGAGTTAATTAACTGTTTCTTTTGTTGTTGTTGGTATATGTTCTGTTACAGGTGTGGCATGGTGGCACTGTAAATAAAACAAATTTTTTTCACAACTCGACAATGTTTCCCTGAGTCTGCCTCCTACACTTTAAGCCACAATGTTGGTGAACTTGTTAAATATTGATTAGTGCAGCTTTAAAACTGACTTATTTAGCTCTGTATGTGATCCATCATGCTGGCCAGCCAACTGTCTGAGGCTTTACAGTGAGCAGACTCCACCTGACAAGCTCAGCTTAGACTAGTTGTGTCTGCTGCTGATAAGCAAAAGGACACACTCAACTTCCAGAGAAGGAAACAACCACAAGATCCCACACAGGACAAAGACAACGTTACTCTCCTATCGAATGAAGGCCATGGCAGCAGAAGGTCATTATTAGGTTTGACACTAAGTGCATTCTTGTATTATCATAGTAAAAACACAAAACACATACGGGTATCCAACTGCCATATACTGTACATCCTCCAATCAGAACTACTGTACCAACCCCATGCTCATGGGAACCCTTACGTCATGAGTTCATTTATTTAGTCACTGATAGTAGTGCTCAGATTATCATACTGTATCAAACCACTGGAAAATGTCACTCAACCAGTTATATAAAGCATTTCTATCATACAAGCCATTGTAGTTGATTATTAGACATTACTTTAACTACATCATAACTTCAAAATGAAGTTTCAAATTGTATGAATCATCACTTAATGTAGCGTATTATTAATCATAAATGCAGCAAAGAAACAGATTTTGTTGGCTTTTAACCAAATCATGTGGAGATTTTGTGACATTTATGTATTTATAACATTAGCGTCTATACTATGAATGCATGGAAATGAATATAAATTACAGCACGATACAAGAAGTATATTTAGGAAATCAGGACATAAATGGCTTTCACTGCTTTTAAATCAGTCATTCCACACAAACACACAACCTCAGCGTCTTCCATCTTAAATGTGTGAAGCTTCTACTTTACCTGACGGAGTGGTGGGTGTGTGTGTGTGTGTGTTGGGTGGGGTGATCCAGTAACACCACAGGACTCAACCAACACACTGCTGCTGCTGCTGCTCATAAAGACGGGACGGGAGCATAAACTGCTGCCGGTGTTACAAAACTCCAAAACACAAAGAAAGAGACAAAACTCTGACTGGGGTCCACAGAGGAAGCTTCCTTTCTTTGTTGTGTCCTCTCTCTCTCTCTCATCAGGGTCTCTCACTCACTGCCTCTCCTCGACACACACACACATACACACACACAGTCTGTCGCTGTCATAACACACACACTGGGCTAAAGCCATGTGGCTGCTGACACACACTGTCTGTCTGCTGCTGGTCCCCTCCCTCGCACTCTCTCTTGACTCACATGCCCACTCTTTCACACACTCTCTCTCTCTTGGCATTACTCTCACACACACACACACACACACACACACACACACCTTGAACACGCGTCCGGTCAGCCTCACCCCAACGCGCGGGGACACAAGGCGTTCATTCTTTCGGATGAAGAAATGCTGTGTTGTTCATGAAAACCTGCAGAAATGTTCACCTTAAACGGGACTGGTAGTTAAACAAGGTGGTGAAAAACAGTAGAATACAGTGAGTTACTGTTACTCTGAGCCACATTTCCCTCCGCACTGAGTCTATTCTACTGTACTCTATTCTAATAAACATGCTTCAGTATTATTTAAAGCAGCAGTTGGCAGTGTATTTTTGGCATCACTGGGCAAAAAATCCATAATAACTTTTCAGCATATTGCAAGTGTTCTGAGAGAAAACGAGACTTCGGCACCTCCTCGTGGCTCTGTTTTCAGGCTTTAGAAGATCTAGCCCTTGACGGGAGACTTTGACCAATCACAGGTCGTTTCAGAGAGAGAGCGTTCCTATTGGCCGTTCATTCAATGGAGGCAGCTGTCAATCACTCGTGAACTCCGATCAAATGGTGAAACTAGGCAGCGATGATCAAATATGAATCAATATTCTGTTACTGCAATACCTATTTCTCTCCTCAGATGTTTTCAGAAACATCTTGTAGTGTACTGTTTAACTTTAAAATTATAAAGTTTGTGCCGGCTGGTGGGCGGTGCTAGGTATTTCCTCAACTGGTCTCAACATGGCAGCTGGGTCACAAACATTCTGAAGTGATTGACAACTGCAGATGCCGTTAGAAGCACCGGAGGACACAGAGGCACATGATTTTTTTCAGATTGCCTGTCTCATGCAGTACTATCAGGACATAGAGACCGTTTTATAAAAATGAATGTTTTTAATAATATTTGCTCCAACCTGCTTACTTCAGCTTTAATTATGGCCCTGTTCCATTTAGGTCGGTCAGGGCCTTTGGTATTGTGTGGTATTGTTGGCTGGCTGGAATGGCTGTGACACTTATAAGAATGAGACCTTAATTAATTTAATTAATTAAGGATTTGATCAATTACACCTCTAGTGTTTACCCTGCTATGACATGTTAAAATGGCTGCTGTGCAAAGGGCCTGTGCTCCTTGGCGAGTGTGAGGAACTCTACTGGATGGATGAACAACATTCATCCAAAAGATATTCCCCCATTTGGTGTTTTGATGATGGTGTTGGCGGGCGCTGCCTAACACATCACTCTAAAATGTCCCATAGGGTTGAGATTTGTTGACTCATATAATTTACACACTCATCAAATTAAATAAATGACCCCTTGTATTTATCCCTGTATGAAAGCATCTGCCTCTGTAATGTTTGTCCACTTTATTGCGTTCTTTCTTTTGTCACCCGTCTGTGGGTCTTCATTAGATCGGGGAGTGCTGACAAGAGGCACTGGAGGATGTCACATATCTCTGTAAAACCACGGTTGAAGTCCTGACAGAGTGTTATACACAGAAAATCAATTCCGGTCCCACACATAAACTGTCCTAACTGGTCCAGGCTGCCATGGCAGTGACCACTCTGTCAGCTCTACGCTGGAGAGAATCAACATAAATAGCATTCGAGTGTCCAGACAGAGTCACAAACAAGACTGAGGTCACACAAATATGGACACAATGTACCAGAGCATTCTCTGGTGTCTGTGCGATGTTTGTTGTGGTGCAGAGTTATGCACACAAGTGAAATAATTCTGTAATAGTAAGTCACATAGCTTCAAAGTAAAAGCATAAAAGTAATGCTGTGTTTCTGTCTAAGTCTACAGTGCTGTGTGCAGCTGTGTAGAGAAGAGCCAAACTGGATCCAACTAGCCTCTCCACTATGATATCACTAAGCCCAAATTCCAGCTGAACCCACTGCATGCATCTGTGTGTATCTATTGTTCAGCACACGCCTGCATGTCCTGATATGGAAAGGCTTGTGTTTTTTTTTTTTAATTATATGGCAAACTGCACATGCCTAACATTCCTGTAAGGCTGGATGGGATTTATCATGATTTATATGAAGTACACTCATCATCTGTCAGCTTGAATCACACAGCTGGGCCGTGATAGAGGAAAACACCCGCATGGCTGAGACGTATTCAACCTGTTTATCCAAATGAAACTCTGCTGTTGGTTATAGCAGCTGCATGGTGGGAAATCTTCTCTGCAGACACTTGAAGCTGTACGGATTGTAACTGCTGTAATATATCAATGTGGGCTGATGGGAGTGATAATCACCACTGAAATGTCTCGCTTTCAAAACTCCCTTTCTTGCTCATTCTCAATTTACCTCCCACCATGACCACCGACCCACATTTCCTTCTGCACTGCAATGTTACAACAATGCACGACGGTCTGTTCTCAAGCTAAAATGGCTGTTATTGCTCCTGTGGTATCAGTTTAACGCAAATCTGTTTTAACACCACTAATTTCTTTAATGCATTAACGCAACAGGTTGTAACAGGCTCAGTTTTAAAGCTAGAGTGAAAATTATGGTATCATATAAAGCTAGGAAACCTAATGAATCAATTGGTACCAACCATGTCATACTAGCTTGACGTGAAGGAGGTTAAATAACGCTACAAACTTACGCTAAATTTTGGCGAGGAAAAACTGGCCTGGCCATTTTCAAAGGGGTCCCTTGACCTCTGACCTCAAGATATGTGAATGAAAATGGGTTCTATGGGTACCCACGAGTCTCCCCTTTACAGACATGCCAACTTTATAATAATCACATGCAGTTTGGGGCAAGTTATAGTCAAGTCAGCACACTGACACACTGACAGCTGTTGTTGCCTGTTGGGCTGCAGTTTGCCATGTTATGATTTGAGCATATTTTTTGTATGCTAAATGCAGTACCTGTGAGGGTTTCTGGACAATATTTGTCATTGTTTTGTGTTGTTAATTGATTTCCAATAATAAATATATACATACATCTGCATAAAGAAAGCATATTTGCCCACTGCCATGTTGACAAGAGTATTAAATACTTGACAAATCTCCCTTTTCATCACTTCCATTATTAATTCGTAAGCATTTTCATCACCTCCCGTTCCTTCTTTGTTACTTCCTTTGTCACCTCCTTTTCCTTAAATGATAAATGGCAATTTTGTGTTATGAACCATGAATGATGAACGTTATGTAAAGATGGGGAAAATGATGAAACGTGGCTCCGTTTTCATCATATCACGACTGTTTTAGTCAAATTGGCTTAAAATGAATGAAACCACTTTGATCATTTATCACTCCATTTTTCAATTTAAATGCATTTTCATCACCTCCATTTTTATCAATTCATTTTTGTTACTTCTGACCCCTCATACAATACAAACACAACGGGGGCCCACTCATAAAAAACATTGCTCCTTAACATTACTACTGGCCAAAAACCTCACTGGGTACCTTCGACCAAATTGAGGCTAAAGAGTTCAGTAGAGCTTAGGGGTACTACAGAGTTGGGGGCTTTCTCACCATGGAAACGACACCTTTCCCATTACACATTTGATCTGTTGGTAATAATTTAAATCTATAAATCATTGCAGACTGGCGTGGCTGGTAAACACCATCACAGGATTTGTGCTTAGCTCGAAGTTAAAACTTCTGAGCTGAATATGTGCAAGATTTCCTTGAGCAGCTTTAATATGCATGCAATGAATATATACAAAGTGCATATAAGATTGCCTTTTACGTTTCCCCTTCAGCATCTGTCTGGATGGAAAGATGCTAACCAACACGACACTGAGCCTCATAATCCGTGTTGTTGATGCAGTAAAAAGGCACCAGACATGCAGTCACACTACATGGACGAGCCTCCAGGTAACCACACATCACTGGGGGTCAAAGGTAAATCTCTCTTTTATGTGAACACACACACACACACACACACACACACACACACACACACACACACTCACACCCTCACACTTAGCATAAACAGACGTCAGACACAGTAAAAGCTCCCTCTCCTTTCATCTTTAATGAAAAGCATATTTGGTTCTGCTCCCCTCCTCCCCTGCACCACACCAGCACCCACGCACCCATTCAAATCCTAACGCCTTTATAGAAACATACAGTGCAGCGCTGCAGGGCTGAGCCGAGGGAAGCGCTCATTATGAACATCAAAGGCCTCGATGGGCGCTGACTTGATCCTTTGAGATGATTGGAGTATCTCACTCAGGGAACAAAAAGCTTGGACGTCTCCGCGCGGGATGGAAATTCAATTACCAAGCGATTCAGGGCCGGCAGAGGGGGAGGAATGTAAAGATTTGAAGGAAATGGGTCATCATTTTTTGCCAGGATGTGTTTGCAGTTGATGGGTGGTGGATCAGACTCCCACATGTTGCCCCTGAAGCCCGGGGGCCATATACTGTAGGAAGCTGCAGCTCTGTTGTGGGCTCCACAATGTGCCACCAGAGAAATGTTTTATTGAACAACACTATCGCCGAGTGACTGAGTATTCCTACAATAACTTCCATGTCAATCTTCATGTCATGCTCCATCTTTCAACGCTGAAATGTTGTTCCCGTTTTTTGACAATGGCCAGCAGTGGTTTATGTAGACAAAA
>CAKALG010045173.1:0-11558 GCA_916700815.1 Helicolenus hilgendorfi
CCGAAAAAAGAGGAGCGGTTCTCCCTTCGAACGAGGGAGCGAGTCGGTGGTCCGGTCACCAGGAGCTTACAGATGGTCAACGCAGCTCCTCCTGCTGAGGAAAAAAAGGAGGAACCACCTATTCAAGAGCCAAACGAGACTCAGGTGAGACATCGAACTGTTTGTTTCTTTGACTCTGTTGTTTTGTCTTGTCTATCTTTATTAGTGCGAGACAGTTGGCCAGTTATTATTGCAGATATATCGGCGTCACTGTACATGACGGATGATAGGTGACCATAAAGTACCTCAAACATATCTTTGGCAATTCTGTGCTGCACATTTCGAATTGTCTCCATTACATAGTTTGTCCACCTGTTTTGGTGGACAAACTTTTATTTTTTTAACAACAAAATGTCCAGCTCAGTTTATATCTTTATCAAAGATCAATCAATTCTTTAATAACAACTAGAGACCTTATGAAAACCTTGATTATCGTTGCTGTTTTCAGATAAGATGGAGGATTAAGTATTTCTTCAAGGGTTGAGATAATTATTTTACTTATTAAGCTAAATAAACATTTAAAAAAAACACTAGGTTATCTTAAAAAAAAAAGTTAAAATTTGAGATGGTTTTCAAAGGACACTGACGTATATGTGTAAAAAAAAAAAAAAAGTTAAAACTGGCTGATATATCGTTATCAGATTTTTAATATACTGTATACATTTTCTTTTTCAAGGTTTTGGTCAGGCTATGAGCTTAACAGCACTTTTATGAAAGAGGATATCTGAATTTTGAAATCCATGAACAAATTACTCATGTGCCATGCGTTATGTTTGTGATCGTCTCAATTAATCGTTGCAGCTCTACGCAGCTCTGTGTTGGTCACAGGGCTGCAACTGACTATTATTTTCATTTCATATTCTGTCGATTATTGTCTTGATTAATCAGTTAGTTGTTTGGTCTATAGCTGGGGACACACCAACCCGACATCAGAGAAGTAGCGACAACGAAGGCCGCCTGTTGCGTCGCCTTTGTTTTGGCCGTCAAGTTGCACCCGAACACACCGCAAAAACTACAGCCGACAGCCAGTTAGCACGTACGTTCTGCGCCTGCGTGAGATGAAACCAGCAGGTTGCAGTAGTCTGTATTCGTCATTCAAAAAAGGAAACCTGAAGACCCGAGGATGGCGGCTATACAAGCCCTTGTTATAATACGTACATGAAGCAAAGCGGCGTTTGCCAACCACACTCACTCACCACTCAGCTTCCTTCATCAGACGGTGCGGGACACAGAAAAAAACAAGCAGACGGACGCTCACATTTAGTTTACTTTTGAAAATTACTCAAACTGTTTAATCGATAATCAAAATAGTTGGCAATTTAAGTTAGTAGTTGACAACTAATCGACTAATCGTTGCAGATCTGTGTTGGTTAACCTTTTTTTTTTTTGTCTTGTGTGTTCCAGGAGGTGCTGACGAAGTGAGCCATGCAGACACTGTTGAGCTCCTCTGGGTGTACGGTGCTCACCTCTCAGGCAACGCTCTGGACTAATCAAGGCACTGAGGTCCACCTCCGTGGTCCACCTCTGTGGTGGGCTCATTCACTCAAAACAAGTGAAGTCTCTCAACTGCCTTTGCTGGATTTAAAGAGGGAACTCTCTTTATCTTCCATCCATCTTCTGAACTGAACTGAACTGAGCCTCGATTTTAGCCAGCCTTGCAAAAAAAAAAAAAAAGGAAAACTGTAAATGACAATGAGTTAATATATAAACAATGCGAGTCATTACTTGACCCAAAACAGTAACATTAGGGCTCCGTTATGTTGGACAGCTGATATATTGCAAATGGCAATCATGTATCAGTTAGGGTTAGGGAAACTTGTTTATTCTTTCGTTCCGTATTTTCCCCATTTGGTTGTTTTAGATTTTTGGATGTTTCCAGAGTCTCTTAATGCATGTGCAGAATAGAGTATGAACTAGATTAAGCCAATTACCATGTCTTCTCCCAACGGGCACCTACTTCAGTTTATACATGATTTGCAAAGTACGTATGTTTGATTTAAATTTCTGTAGTCATTATATTGTAGAATATATCTTATTGGCATATTTTTGTTTGGGAAACAAAAATGAAAATGGCAGTAGTTTACTGCAACAATTGGTCCTCAGGAACACTGTATATGTGTGTGTTAAGTATGTGTATGGTTCTAGTTGGATGTGTGGCCCGACAGCTATTCCTTTGGATAAATCTCAAGTATGTCTCATGTTTTTACTTGCCTTGTCATACTCTTTTGTTTAGCCGACGTTGGCAGTTAATTCCAGCTGTAGAAATGATGGGAATTATGTCGTAGTTTCCTTAAAATAATGTCCATCTTGAAAAGATTTTTTCAATATCCCTCACTCAGCCCAGTGTTTCTTAAAGCACTTTAAAACAAACTGCCAAAATTTCGAGCTGGATCAGTAAGATTGGCGTAATTAAACGGTGAATAATGGAATGTATTCAGGTCTGTTGCACGTTACAGACGCTGGTAATTTGCGCCAAATCCGTGCAAATCAATCTAATCTCAAATACTACTTTTACAGTCCACAAATCTCTACATTGGTCGTTTCCGTTAAGCAATTTGCCACGTGAAAATGACACATGAAGCAACTTTTATATGCCAAAATGCATGATAATAACTCAAATCCTCAAATAAGTTGAATGCAGCACTGCTTTTCTTTCCGTTGTGACGTGTGAAAAGTAGTTTCATGTGTCGGTTTTTCTTTAAAGAGCCACGCCACAGTAACATAACTGATTTTTCTCCGAAGGACAAAGTCATCTGTGTTTCTGTGAGTTGATATATTTGGTAAGTCTGTACCAATGAAAAGCTTCTTATTCTTTAGTTTATATTCTCCAGTGCTCACCCCACGTTCCCGGTCTTGACCATGTTGTACCACAGAGACACACGGGCAGTGCTTAAACGCTTGTAGCATGTAACGGGAAAGTAAAATGAACAACATGATTTGAAGCTAATTTATATTTCCACGAGAAAACTTCATGTCTCAGCATCAAGATTATGTATTTAAGGATGAACAAAGACAAAATTCCGAATGACCTCAAGTAAAACATTGCTGTAATTGACATAATAAAAAAAAAAAGTTTTTCAATTTGTGTAAAGCTTTTATTGTTTTTGCTTACAAGGTTTCCAGTTATATCCCTGCGAAATGTGAAACAGAAATTGAATGGGTGGAAACGGTCGTCTAACATCGATCCAGGCCCATTTCCTCCCATTAAATGTCTATCCTTTATAGAAAGGGAGTTTTCAAGTTCATGGTTTAATGTATTTTATGTTTAATGTAATGTATTTCTACATTATTATAGTTTACTGGTTGTGTAAAAATCAATTACGTTGTGGAGGTTGAGAGAGAACATGATTAATTGCACTCATAAGTGGCTCTGACTGCTTTAAGGCTATTTTAGTCCCCGAGACCTTTTTTTCCATTTTATTTCTTTATTTTAATATAATAGATGTTCCTGCCATTGCGGCTGTAATAAAGTTTTCCATATTACATTTGCTGATTGCCCTCTCCACTTACAGCTTGTCAGGGACATGCAGGATTATGAAAAAGGAATTTTAGTTTCCGTTTTATTTGAGTTTGATAGAAGGTAGTGCTTCACATAAATCAGATTTTAAGTTGCTGCCTTTATTCCTCAGGTCAGCGAGCTGCTACCGGAGGGCCATGGCCATCGCCGGCTTGCTAGTTGCTGCGAGATTTGAATCTATTTTGGGAGCAGTGCACTTGTCAGGGAGGTTGATATGTGAGTCCTACGGTACCTTAAATTCTTACCTCTGCTGTGTAGCTTCTCTCTCTGTGTAAAGCCAAGGGGCAAATAGAGTAGTTCCTTATTCGCAGATATTTTTCAGATATTTTCATGGATATCCCATTCAAAGGGGCAGTTTTTATTTAATTATTCTGTCAATTATACTTTTAACAACTTAATCATGTAAAATGTAAAGTTTTCTGTAAATATGAGCCTGGCTGTTTCCCATCTCGGTATTTATTGCTTAAGCACCTTATTGTAGATTAAACCTGCAGTAGGCAGAATATTTTTGGCATCATTGGGCAAAAATTCCATAATAACCTTTCAGCATATTGTAATTCAAGTGTTCTGAGAGATAACTAGACTACTGCACCTCCTCATGGCTCTGTTTTCAGGCTTCACAAAATCTAGCCCGTGACGGGAGACTTTGGCCAATCACAGGTCATTTCAGAGAGAGAGAGAGCGTTCCTATTGGCTGTTCATTCAACGGAGGCAGCTGTCAATCACTCGCGAACTCCGATCAAACAGTCAAACTAGGCCGCGCTGATCAAACATGAATCAATATTCTGTTACGTTAATGTCTATTTCTCTACTCAAATGTTTTCAGAATCATCTTGTAGTGCACTGTTTAGCTGTAAAATGAGAAAGTTTGCTCTGGCTGGTGGGCGGTGCTTGGTATTTCCTCAACTGATCTCAACATGGCTGCCAGGTCACAAACTTTCTCATTCTACAGCTAAACAGTACACGTCAAGATGATTCTGACAATATTTGAGGGGAGAAATAGACATTACAACATCAGATATGAGTCATATTTGATCGGAGTTTGCGAGTGATTGACAGCTGCTCATAGAGGTCGGCTCTGATTGGTTGTTTTCCTCCGGTCTGTGACATCTTTCAGATGCCATTAGGAGCACCGGAGGACACCGAGGCACATGATGTTTTTCAGATTACCTGTCTCATGCACTACTGTCAGGATATAGTGACCGTTTTATAAAAATAACTTTTTTCAATCATATTTGCTCCAATTCCACCCACTGCTGCTTCAAGTGTCTCATAGCTTTATCTTTAGTTTGTTATTGGTCCATAAATCATAGTAATGTGCTAAATTGTGCACACGATCATGAATTATTACTATTATATCATTGTGTCTCTTTTTTGATGCTCTACGGCAGCAGCACATTTAATGTTTTTCATTAAGAGAAAAAGGCACGACAAACCAGTAATAACCACATAAAAAACATCAAATATAATTAAGTAACAATAAAATCAAAACCTATAAAGCCTCATCAAAAAGCATACCTCATTTAGGTTTAAAAATAAACTGGATATTAAAAAGAATACTAAACCCTAATTATCTTCTACAGACTAATGACATGATTATGTGGAGGACCGGAAAATAAACAGTCTCTTAGGATGAGTATTAAAAGCAGACGTATTAATAATTAAATGCACACTTCTCACCAGCTCTCAGCTACAGTAAACTTCTGCCAACTTTCAAGATGTTTTTTTGGTATAATTTATGTTTATCCAAATAAAGTCACATACAAGAAACCTTCTGAATTGATTAATATTCATGAGATGCACCCTGGCAGCTTTAAAAATAACCCTTTTCCCCGTACCAAATAATAAAGTTAATAATATAACTGTTTGTTTTTGGAACATCGCCCGGTATAAAAAAGTGTTTTTACATGGATAGAAGCATCTCCGAATCACTAACGGAGCATCCTTTGCCATGAATACCTTTCAAGGTCTCATCTGGCATATGTGCATCTGCTGAGATTATTTTTGTCCAGACCTCATCCATCACACTCGCGTACATTAATGAGCTATCAAGCCCAGCGGACAGACGGTGTGTAACAGAAACGTGCCTCTGGCATTGGGACCAAAACTGGGATATCTTGTGGACTGGGTCTTCACATCCAGCTGATGGATGGGGTTATGAATTAAATGCAATCTGTATGTTGGATTTGATCCACAGGCCTGATTCTTCTTTATTCAGAGGGATGGGGAGACGTGTTTATTTGCCCCAGTGCCATGATGGTATAGTTTATGGCCAGATGTAGTTTATGACTGTTGAGGTGTGTGTGTGTGTGTGTGTGTGTGTGTGTGTGTGTGTGTGTGTGTGTGTGTGTGTGTGTGTGTGTGTGTGTGTGTGTGTGTGGAGGGGTGGGCACTAGGAAGAGTGCTGCACCATACTCATGCTGTCAGGGTGAAATATCACTGCACTCTCTCTTGATTGCTGTGTACGGTGCTTCAGCTCTATTCATAAAAATGCAATTCCATGCAGCTCTGTGCCTGGCTTGATGGAATAAACTACGATCCACCAGAGAGGCAGATTTAAGACGTAGAAGAGCACCGGGGCTGCTTTAGGGGCTTGGTGCTCAATTACCACATGCAGAAGGTTCAGGAGGACAAGCATCTATTTGTGAAAATAAACTCAAAGTAGGGCTCGAAATCACAAAATAGTTCACTACGTAACTGGATATCAGTAATGTAAATGTATTTTGGGGATGCCTTTTTTTAGTTTTGCAAGATAATGCTGTTCAGTGAAAGCCGTATGTATCTCCACATTTTCAGATAAACGGGAATATATAACTGGAAACTATTATTTGAGAAAACTCGTCAGCAAAGGGTAACTTAACACCAGGATGAGAAGCAGTGTTTCGTTGTCCTCTCTGGTTGAACGTTTGAAGTCGGTTTCACCTCTGACCACACCCAGCGTCGTGTCTAGAAGGTAATCCTAAATTTGGGAGACTCTAACCACACCCAACAGTGATGTCACCTGGTCTTGAAGTGCACCTACATGTTACTTCACTGCAGCAAGGTGAAAAGCAGAGTTAAGTTGCTCTTTAAAAGTGCTCAATTTGATATTCAGAGCATTAATATGGCAGCAAACAACTATTTACTATGTAAAGATATAGAGGAGTAATGTCTACCTGAGCAGAGAATGAAGTCACTCTCACTCTGTGTGTGTGTTGTAGAGCTTCTCCTTATTTTGTTGACATAGCTGGTCCGCATCCTGCCAATCACTACATGAAGAAATTTTAAAAAGATATTAAAGGGGAACACTACTTAAATTAAGAAAATATTTTTTCCATGGCCTAAGAAAGTTCAATTGATATGAACATGAGCTGCTCTCTCTCTCAAAGCCAGAAACCAGAGAAGTAAGTCTCAAACTTGTGATGTCATAGGGTATAAAGTCTGGAGCTGCTCGATAGACAATGACTGGGAGACTGATTTTGTGGACCCGCATGAGCTTTATTCTATTCTAGTGTTATCAGTTGTGAAACAGAAAATGTTCCCATATACTCAGATTACTCCCCTGGGTGCTCTCATTGTCGCCTATAACATCTTTCCCTATTCATTGTCTGTGGAGCAGTTACACACTTTATACCCTATGACATCACAAGTTTGAGTTTTAGCACTCTAGTTTTAGATTTGGGAGAGAGTTGTTCATGTTTACTCATTTTTTTTGGACTGTCTTAGAGCATATATGAATGTTGAAAATGGGGCGTAGTTCCCCTTAACACAAACTGTTTTTTCTGTGATGACTACTCAGAAACAGTTCTACACATATGTTGGCATTGTTCTCACCTCAAGAAACTCTGGCAAGACCTTTGTAAATTTATCATTGACCATATTTTTCACAAGACTTTAGTTTATTGTGAGAAAATACTGATTTTGGTTACTTCAACAAAAAAAAGATGAAAACATTTCTTTATGATAAATTCGATGATAATCCTAGCAAAATATTTAATTCATAAATGTAAATTTAGCAACAATAAACCTTGTGTTGGTGTTTTCATGAAGGATGTTAAACTATATTTAAAACTCATTTCTAATTCAACTAACAAAAAGGCTATTAAGACAATTCATTTCTGTTTGTTTCATAATATTTGTGTCTAGTGTTTTGTACTCCTGGCTATAAGCAGCGATGTATTATGAAAACGGCTATATGGAATGGCAGAGCATTCTGTGGCGGCGCCATTTTTGGAAGGTAGGTTATGGATTTACAGTAGACTCAATCGTTCATCATCAGAAATGTATAAAGTTAGTGCGAAAGACAAATACCCATATAAAGAGAATCTGGCAGAGGCAAAGGGGCCATATATTATAATTTAGAAGATAGATAATGATATTGATCCTTACGAATTAGGAGGACCTGAAAGTTTGATATCCATTATGGTCACTGATGTGTTTTGGTGTTAGTGAACACATCAGCAGTTCAAAAATATGTAGGTTAAATCTTTGGAAGCTCATGTGCAGTTTACAAACAGGTAGGTATATAACATTAATGTCTAAAAGCCAAATGCCAACTACGCATTCATCTGGGCAAAGATAAGCTAGCTAATGTTATGCTAACGGAATACTAACAAAACGTCAGCTAATAAAGCATATTTAATATAACGGTATTGGTACCGATATACTGTATATATACTGTATGTTACAATCCGGCTTTTGGATTATTATTCACTGTGTAGTGTTTTGTGTTATCTTTTGACACTTGCCAGTAAACATTCAGCGGATGGCACTCTAAAAGGTCCCATATTGTAAAAAGTGAGATTTTCATGTCTTTCATATTATAAAGCAGGTTTAAGTGCTTTATAAATACTGTGAAAGTATCAAAGCGCTCAATATACTGAGAAATACACACAGCCCGTATTCAGAAATTGTGCGTTTAAAATAAGCCGTTAGGATTTCTGTCCATTTGTGATGTCACAACTACACACTATTTAGACCATTACACGGTTTTAAACGTAAACATTCTAAATGTGTCCCAGTTTATATCCTGGTTGCAGTGTATGTGAATGACATCAGCTGACAGGAAGTAAACATGGACCCAAACTGCTGCCAAGCAACGCAATTCTGTTGCATTTCTGTTGAAATGCACTAAAACGGAGTGTTTCAGACAGAGGGTGAATACAGGCATATTCAAGCAGACAGTATGAGGAAAATAAAGTTTTTTTTTTAACATTACAGCATGTAAACATGTTCTAGTAGAAACACAAAATAGAAGTATGAACCTGAAAATGAGCATGATATGGGACCTTTAAGCCTTTATCCTCCAAAATGGCGGATTTGCTGTCGGTCACGTCACATTCCCATTCCCCTTTGTTACTGTTTAATTGTGTACTGTCCACTGTATACTGATTTTGTATTTTGTACTTAAAATAAAGACACTGCTGGGCCGGCCGCCGTGCTTTTAGTGCATGTGAGCTCACGACAACCGCTCTGCCGCTCTCATACAGCGATTACCTACAGCTGATAGGCCAGTCGTAGCAGAAGGTAGCGCCCACACTCCATTGTCTTCTCAGGTCAACACTGTTATCTCTGTCAGAAATGCTCCCAATCGTGTATTTAGCACATTTTAGCTAAACAAAGCATTGAGAACCTAATTTAGATTAGGTTTAGGTTTATCTAGACAATACAGTTTGCAGTCATGCTAGCAGTAGTCATGCTGTGTTTTGAGCTAAATGCTAACATCAGTATGCTAACATGCTGATGGTAGGGAGGTGTAATGTTTACAGTATTTATTTGTCTGTAATCTGATTAAATTGAGACTGTTCTCACACATGATATTTAGAATTTGGCACATTATTATTTATTATTTTCATTATCTTTTAATCCGCATGATGTCTTCAATTTGCTTGTTTTGTCTGACCAAAACTCAAAGATGAAGTCCTCATGTTAGAGGGGCTTTTTTGCCTGAAAAACTATCTAAATGATCAACTGATCTATCAGAATTTCTGCCATTCAATTTTCCGTCTCTCAACTAATCGATTAATGGACAACTTGTTTCAGCTCAAGTGTGAACAGTGTTATTCTAGCTTTACAATGTAAGTGCTTCCTTCAACAAAAGATGCGGGAGGATATAAGGAATCTGGATCAGACCAGATCACCGCTTTTTAAACTATACTTTTATTTGTCTTCCAGAGAAAGATAACCCGCCAGAGTGGGAGAGGGAATGACAGCTGCTCATACATGACAATAAACAGCCTCCAAAAAGCCTCTCTCTGCCTCTACTTCCTGTTCAAAGAGAATGGCATTAAAGCTGATGAAGACGGAGAGGAGATTTATTCTGCTGGGCATTAGTCTCACACTTGAAAGTGAAGTTGCAAGTCGCAAGTCTTCTGCTTGTTTGTGAAATGCTGGCATTCAGTTTGACCTCAGCGTTTTGCAGATTTTAGTCGTGATTATATGCAACCACATGCTGTTTGTTGCTGCTTCTGACTTTGGGATTGTGATTGAATCGCTGCTTAATCTTGCTTTTAAGCAAACACACTAATGTCACAGTTGTTTTTAATGCTTTCAATGCATAGGGGTATGGTTTTCATGTCTTGACCTTATCTTTTCACCTGCAGAACCACCTGCTTAAGTCAGCCCCACTACCCGAGCCGTCCTCCCAAGCTCCCACTGTGGCCCATTGAGTGTCCTGCCATTTCCTTTCAAAACAGGAGGATGTGATGCGAGGATGTGAGTGCTTCGGTCAGGTCCCCGGTGTGCTCGCCTTGCAGAGCAGTGTGTGAGAGATGGCTCCGTGACAATGGGCATCCTGGAAAAGTTTTTTTTTTGTGTTGCTGTGGAGGAAACCGTCTGTTTAACGCAGGTTTACATGCTGCAGAGAGGTTAGGGATGGCTTCAGCAGTGATAATATGTTGGAACGTCAGAGTCGTGCCTGTGGTTGAGATCTCCATGCCAACAGCTGCATAATGGGTCCAATATCTGAGCCTCCAAGGCCTGAGGGGGTATTTTAAGATCTTGTAACATGCTTATTTAATCTTGTAACTGTTATTTCTTTATTACAACACCTTCACTCTTTAGCTGCAGTGGGTGGAGGGTGATGTCACAAGGTCTTTAAGTGCACCTACATGCTACTTCACTGCAGCAAGGTGAAAAACAAAGATTTGCAAAGTTGCTCTTTAAAGGTGCTAAATTCAGAGCATTATTATGGCAGCAAACAACTATTTACTATGTAAAGATATAGAGGAGTAATGTCCACCTGAGCAGAGAATGAAGTCACTCTCACTCTGTGTATGTGTTGTAGAGCTTCTCCTTGTTTTGTTGACATAGCTGGGCCGTATCCTGCCAATCACTACATGAAGACATTTTAAAAAGACATTAAAGGGGAACACTACTTAAATTAAGAAAATATTTTTTCCATGGCCTAAGAAAGTTCAATTGATATGATCATGAGCTGCTCTCTCTCAAAGCCGGAAACCAGAGAACTAATTCTCAAACTTGTGATGTCATAGAGTATAAAGTCTGGAGCTGCAGTGTGGGGTATTTTCACACATGCCAGTTAATGTCATTTTTCACTGCCACACCGTGGCTGTTGCACTACATAGTGAGGTCTATAAGAGTTATTTTTCAGTTGAGTATGAGCTAATTTTTATTTTATACTCAGCACTTTTCTACAATTCCTTTTCAAGATGAAGCCTCTGGAAACCACCAGCTGCACCAGCCCTACTTTTCACTTTTTTTTATTCAACCCCTCCGCTTTCTCATCCTATTTCTTTTTTTCTCTTTTTTCTTCTCCTCAGCACCGGGGGAAGATGAAGCACTCGAGTTTGCTCGAATCTGTTTCCCAGCAGCGGCCCGAGCTTTAAGATGGATCGAGGGGGATTTGCATTTGGAGAGAGAGAGAGAGAGAGAGAGAGAGAGGGAGAGAGAGAGAGAGATGTTACTGCTGAGGCACAGCAAATGAGGGCTGTAGAGAGAGAGGAGGAGGGAGGGAGAGAAAGGGAGGAGGAGGAGAAAAGGGGGCATAGTCACACAGATCAGA
>CAKALG010045178.1:0-15894 GCA_916700815.1 Helicolenus hilgendorfi
GGGAAGCAACCATCATGTTTCTGGTTTTACTTTAGCATGCAACATGTCATATTGTCCATTGTGACAAATACTTTCACAGTGAGATATTTGACCAATCTTATGAACTGCATTGCCAGAAAATGAAACACTGATATCAGTGAGGTGGCTTTACGTTTTAATTAACGGCACCAAGATGAGAGCCAACAGACATGATACTGGTATGGGCCTAGAATTTTAAAATAAGTCATCACTCTGTGCCTTTCAGGACCGAGATAACAGCGTTGCATCGGATCGTACTGATGCCGTGGCTGTTTATACTTGCGGCAAACTACAATGACTTAATCCCTGTTTTGCACCCTTGCCATCTCAGGACAGCGAGCCGGCGGGACGCCAGCGCCTGGCCATGTTTCATATCAGTTGATCTAGCACAGCTACGGTTTGTTTGCAAAGCCTGCCCTGTGAGAATGATAAATTGAAGTGATACATGTGTGGTCTCACCTGTACGGCTCAGAAGTCTCTTGGGTGAATAACTCTGTGTGTGTGTGTGTACTGAACCTATCTTGTCTCCTGGGGGGAGTTGGGGTGCTGGGCTTGGTGGGGCCTCTGGGAAGACATTATCGCCCACCCACCTATCCCCATGGGTTGTAGCTCCCTATATCTCTGCCAGAGGGGCTTGAATGTCATTTGTTACTCCTAGCATCTTATTACATTTCCTTCTGCAGGTGTGGTTCCTTCTTTATTGTGTCTATTGCTAATTTAAATGTGGCGACTTACTGTAAATGACATAATTAGTTTTCCAGTGTCTCTTCCCAGATATCTGCATTACATTTTTCTTAAGAAGTGCTACATCATGTGTAGTGCTACATGTACCAACTTCTGCAGATGAACTAATTGCCACTGACAGATCTGTGGTTCATGCTGGGCAGTTGGAGTCATTGCTGTGAATTATTTATTTCAAGTCAATGAACTGAACATTTCAGTTTACTATGGGTTTGATTTTTTTTCTAGTCTGGCAGGCAATGGCAGTGTCATCTCATGCAACAACAGCTATTATACGCTGCACATGTTTTAAAGGAACAGTGTGTAGCATTTTGGGGGATCTATTAGCAGAAATGGAATAAAAATATTCATGACTGTTTTCATTAGTGTATAATCACCTGAAGCTAAGAATCGTGTTTTCGTTAGCTTCGAATGAGCCCTTCGTACGTACATAGGGAGCGAGTCCTCTTCACAGAGTCCGACATGTTTCTACAGTAGCCCATAACGGACAAACCAAACACTTGCTCTAGCGAGAGCCTTTCAATGTTACCCGAAGGCCACCGTAGTTTTGAAAAGAAGTCCTTGGTATAGGATGGCAGTCTGGAAAACATCCAACTACACACCCTGATGAAGACTTGTTGAGTCGAAACCCATTGGTTATCCATTTCTTAATAAAGGATTTTTAATTCACAATCAGAGTGCCTCGGATGTTTTCTAAGCTGCCATACTATACCAAGGACTTCCTTTCAAAGTAAGCTGGACAGTCACTGCTATTTATTTGTATTTGACTACTTGCCCCATCCTTGAAGAGCACCTGTTTTTTTACTTCAACATCTCCAACACAGTTTCCTGACCCAGTGCAGCACTCCCAATTTTTTCCTCAATAATCAGGTGGAATTGGGACTTAGTTAGATATTCGACACATTGTTTTCTTTGTAGTGATATGTCATATACTAAATTATTTAAATTAGTAAATCAGTGGTTTGTTTTCTAAGACTGTATTGCTCGTTGGGATCTAAACTAGTAATAACAGAGAGCATCCTAGAGCAAGCGTGAACAGTCAGACACATTCTGTGTGATGGCAGAAGGAGCAACCTTTCCTTTAAAAAAACAGGACATTGCTGTCCTGCAGGCTCTTCACAAAGCACTTAAAGTAGTCAGTGAATTCACTGATATTTTGTCAGGAGAAAGCTTTATCCTCCCCATGCTTGAGCCATGCAGAGAAGATGTGTTATCTGTGTCAGACAAGGACATTCAGTTAACCAAGGAAATAAAAAAAACAAGCTGGAGGCTGTATACAAAAGTGATGCTCTGTACAAGTTCATGCACAATTGCATTTCCTTGACCCTCACACTGAGGAGGATGCAAGTCTGACATAGTTGACGTTATAGGCTGAGATGGCAGAACTGGAGAGTCAAATCAGGACCAGGCATGTCCAGTGGCCATTAAATCGGAGGAGGGCAAAGATGTGCACAACCTGAACCCCTCGGTTGTTTTGTTAACTTTTGTTGCTACCATAGAGGAATGAGCGGAGTTAGACTTAGTGTTTCCAGCCTGTGATTCACAGAGATAGTGATCCCATTCAGTTGTCAAAATTAAGTTGAAAATGTTGGTTTCCACTGTGGTCCAGGGTGCCCCTCATGAATTTGTGTTCAAGCGCTACAAGCGCTACGCTTCAAGGTCACGTTAGAGCAAATGTTCAGGCAAAGTCTGTCACACACCCCACTCAAGCTGGATAATGGAAAATCTTATATTTACTTGTGTGGATTATTGCACTGTGGCCTAGTTTAATTGTTGTTTTTCTTATAATTTTAATCAGTTTGATATGGTGTTGGATTATCTAACTATACTCAATTTTTGTATTATTTAATACTTTAAATGTTTTGGGTTGTTTTTGTCGTTTTCAGTGTTCTCCTACTATGGATATGTTGCTATATATGAATTATCATCTTTATGTATATTATCCCTCCCTATTCTGCCATTACAATATTAGTTTTGAATTTGGCTGATAATACTGTATACTGCTATAACATCTGGAGGGGGATTGTATCAGAGATTGGACAACTAATGCTGTTTAAGAGCAACAAATCTCAACACCTGACCAAAACATCATTAGGATTGATTGGATTAACAACCTGCCACAAATATTGCGGTAATTTAATAAAACCAACCAATTCCCATGTCTGGTCTTCAACCTCTCCATTTATTTGACCTTACACATCTCCCATCACAGCAGTTTGAACACTGCAACTTGACAGAGCGGTGAGCAAAGAGAGCACCCCGGCAGCTATTAATCCTTTAGCATCACTCATTGTCAAGAGAAAAAAAAAAAAAAGGGTTACTGATGCCTACATTTAGACAGCAGGGATTTCTGCCCATACAGAGGATTTAAATCAGAGCCTTGTTATTGAAGCCCATTGATTCACTGTCATCATAATCTCACCTCAGCAGAGAACTGAGCTCCTATTACAACACATTTGGAGTTGTTTGTTTACCCAACGATTAGCCGTCCGGGTGCACAGATGACAGAGTGGGGGCTTGAACATTATTGAACATATCGCACGTACAATACCTGGGAGGTGAAGAGATATTGTACTGATCCTCTCCAAGTGGGGTTGTGGTTGAGTATTGTTCCCTCATTGCGGCTGCCCACTAGAAGTCTGGTTGGAAATGCACACGGTCTAAATATTAATGCCTCATTTTATTGCCAAGAGCGTCTTTGATACCTCATTTATGACTAGATGAAATAAATGACTCAGTGTGTTGCTTTTAATAATGCTCTTTACACTAATTTGGAATATGCAAATATTCATTTTGACTAATACGATTATTTTCCATAATTTATATATGCTGACACAATAGTCTACAAGCAGTATGATGTAGAGCTTTAGTAGACAAACTGATTTAAATGAGTGCTGAGTTATACAGTTGTTTGTTTACCCAACGATTAGCCGTCCGGGTGCACAGATGACAGAGTGGGGGCTTGAACATTATTGAACATATCGCACGTACAATACCTGGGAGGTGAAGAGATATTGTACTGATCCTCTCCAAGTGGGGTTGTGGTTGAGTATTGTTCCCTCATTGCGGCTGCCCACTAGAAGTCTGGTTGGAAATGCACACGGTCTAAATATTAATGCCTCATTTTATTGCCAAGAGCGTCTTTGATACCTCATTTATGACTAGATGAAATAAATGACTCAGTGTGTTGCTTTTAATAATGCTCTTTACACTAATTTGGAATATGCAAATATTCATTTTGACTAATACGATTATTTTCCATAATTTATATATGCTGACACAATAGTCTACAAGCAGTATGATGTAGAGCTTTAGTAGACAAACTGATTTAAATGAGTGCTGAGTTATACAGAATCTGGTTGAATATGAAGCGCGAGCATGCAGCTTATCTGCTCCGAAGAGGGATGGCTTAGAAAATGGAGATACAGTGGAAACCACTTATAGTGATCACGGTTACAGTGATCAAATGCTTATATGGATCAAAAAGCTTGGGACAGAATCACTCCTATACAGACGCAGTTGAAATAATTTGCTTATAGTAATCAAGTTGTTCGCTTACAGAGTTAATTTTGGGTCTTTTTATACATGAAAACATATGGAAAAACATTTTAAAACTAGTTAGACTAACACTAATTGAATTTTTGTTTTGTGTTTTACTTTGCTCCCTTAATACTTTGCCTCGCAGACCGTCTGCTTTCCGGGTTGCTACCTGAGGCTCATGCTGCATACGGGCACTTTGATAGTGTGACGGGAAAAGGAAAGTAATTGTGGGGAAGCACCTGTGGTTGAAGCCGCCCTCGTCAAGTTGATTGCCAATGCCTTGTCACGAAATGCTCCCAAAGTGAAACTCTGGCAAACGGCTCCTCGGTACCGCAGTGCCGGCAGTTATAATAATCAACCACTTATTAGGGATGTCACGATTCTCCAAATCCTCGATTTGATTTCACTTTCGATTTTAAGGTCAGTATTAAGTAGTTTAAGTTTGCGTTTTTATGTTCCATAATGCAAATGTTACTTTTGTTATGTTAGTGTTTGTAATGTAATGTGTCTTACGGTGGTAATTGTGATTTTTATGCTGGTTTTAACCAATGATGTGGCTGTCACATTTCTTGAGGTCGAGCTGTATTTTTCTTAGGACGCACGCATGTAGGAAAATGAAATAATCAGCGGTCCTGCTTTTGTTTTTGATGAACGGGATTTTGATCAATTTCCGATTTAGAAGCCACCCTTACTGCTTATAGTGATCATTTTGACCCGGACAGACGTGATCACTATTAGTGTTGCACGGTATACCGATACTAGAAAGGTATCACGATACCCTGCCGTTAGAAACGATACGATACTCCGTTTTATTAGTACCGATACTTTAAGAAATAATTTTTACATTTTTAATAAATAAATGAATAATTGAAAGTTCTGTCATCTATTAATCCCTCACTTTTCCTGAATTTGAAGTCAACATTTTGGTATTGTGACAACACTAATCACTATAAGCGGTTTCCACTGTACTGTAGTGAAGCATGGCTTTGTGATATGCAACGCTTCAAACAACCCCCCTCACCTCTCCAACTACAGCGCATCCTTCATGAGAGCAGATCTGTTCCCTGTGGATGGAGCTCCCACAGTGAACTACAGGCTTCTACTCCTGTTTAAACACCATTTACGTCTCTTTCTCTCTCTTCTGTCCCCCCTGCCCCTCCCAATTTCCTTGACAGTGTCACATCATATCATAGTCAACATGATAAGACACAAGATTATCTGCGATCATCATGACCTCTCTTTGATTCAGGTCTTGTCCGGGATGCCGTGTAGGCGGAGAGGGGGCTGATGGGTAGCAAGCGACGTCAAAGTGCTCGGGTATGCGGCCTGAATGCATGAAGACAACACGCCTGCTCCATTACCCCCTCTGTCACATTGCGTTTCATATATCAAACTGATAGTGAGGCTCGTTTGGCTATGAGACATGTAGAATTATGCACTCGGCAAAGATGGACAAATAGAGCCGACAGATCTGTTATGCTTGGTTATCAGGGGGCTTGGGTCCTGTCAAAACATTGCCTCATCCGCTTATGAACTCCTCCAGACTATCGTTAGTTGTCCTGAGAACATTGTTTAGTCTTTGAATTAAGGTAGAGCACCCACTGCTGCATGGGTACTAAGTTCTGCCTAATACCATGAAAGCAGCGGCCAATCTGAACGCATATTTGCCTGTATTGTTGGCCGTCTTGTTAATGAGCCCTCATCTTCCGAATTCTGAACAAGGTTCCCAAAAGACTTGCTCTTTTGCTCAGAAACCATGAACCAGGTTCATGTTTGCTGAACAGAATAATCAAGTATCCTCATAGGAGTTATTAACTTCTTATGTATAGTGATGAATAAATGATACACCCATTAATATTTGACCCAATTAACACTCGCCTTAGAGGAATGACATTGAAAGCTCTTGGGCCCCCCTGATTACTTATTAAAGTTTGAAATTACGTAACACAATTTTGTCTGTATACTACTGAGACCCCCTGTGATTCTGGCGCAGTCTGTGTTTTTTTTTAGAAGCAAGCACTAGGTTATGAAAGATAACAGCCGTATTTAAAATTCAACAGAAACATCAGCAGCAGTGTTGTGCTTTTAGCAACAGAGTCATTTGTAGAAAAGTGTTTGATGTATTAGTATTCTACGTGAAAGTCACTCCTCATCCAAAAGGACCACTGTCGTCTGGTATCGAACCACAAGCCTTAATGATACATTATTCCTCCCCCTCCCTGCAATTGTGACAGAGAACACCTTGAATAACACCGTGTGCATTACCGTATGTTCACAGCATTAATCTCGGCTGCAATATGGGCTGGAGCCACAGCTGTGCCAGAAAAAAGATGCACTCAATGGGTGGCATCAAGTTCAAGTATGTGATTGGCTCCATTCTCGAAATGAAATTACATTTCAATCAAATCACACTATTTAAAAAAAAAAAAACATTGTGGTTATTCTGCAGAGCGAGGATAATGCAGAGCAGTGGATTAGTGATATTTTTGTGCTGTCAGAATGAACGTGATAATTACGCAAATTAGTTTTAACGCCACTAATTTCTTTAACGCATTAATGCAGTCGATCTTTCGGAGGTCAAAGCGAGCTCAGTTTTTAAAGCTAGAGTGAAAATACTGGCATCATATGAAACTAAAAAACCTAAGGAATCCATTTGTACCAACCATGTCAAACTATCTTGCGAAAGTGGTTAAATAACGCTCCAAACTTGCGCTAAATTTTGGCAAGCATATTTTTTTATGCTAAATACCTGTGAGGGTTTCTGGACAATATTTGTCATTGTTTTGTTTAATTAATTGATTTCCAATTATAAATATATACATACATTTGCATAAAGCAAGCATATTTGCCCACTCCCATGTTGATAAAGAGTATTAAATAGTTGATACATTTCCTTTTAAGGTACATTTTGAACAGATACAAAATTTGCAATTAATCGCGTGATTAAATATTTTCATCGATTGACAGCCCAAATTTATTTTCCTTGGCGCTTGGCTGTTTTATCCACTTCATTTTACACCAAATCACCAATGATTCTGTCACTGTAATTTGGAGTTTATGCCAAAGATGCTCGTGCCCTTCAGGCTTACTGAAATTGTTAGACCTACATGTAGCACGGTTGCTGTCAGGCAGCCTCAACAAAACTCCAAGAGACTGAAGAGAAAGAGCGAGACTCAATTTGACATCCAGACCTGGAAGAGGATGTGGAACACCCAACTGTCTCCTTAGCTTTGATCTACAGCAGGTTTGAGAGCTGACACGTTGGTCTGCCAGTTAGTCTGGTATGTCACTACAGAGGAATAAAGAAAGAGCTGGAAAGATGCTGTAAGTGTCTGCATACTCCCCTTGCATTAATTATTCCGACAGCAAATTCTTCAAAAGATAGTTGAAGTGATTCCAGGATAGAGCTTGTCTTTTCAGCGCTTGAAAGAAGCAGGTACAGTTTCAAACAGAGACAAAAAACCTCTAGAAAGTTCCCTATGCTGCAGGGAACGTCACGGTTTTGTCTGCTGTGAGATGAAAGGAAAGCAGCAGGGTTTCGATCCAGACTCAGCACGCCACCAGGAGTTAACCAGGCCATTCCTCCAAAGCTCATGTCACCAAAGAGATTAATTGGCTCTGTCCTCTTCAGAGTATTACTGATTGGCTCTCACAAACACAGAGGCCTTTATCTCATTGGCTCAGGCACTGCCCTGGGTAGAATGAAAGACTGGGACCTATCAGCAGCCCCAAAGTCCAACTTAATATCTGACAGCCCTTTCATGAGTCTACTTTGTCTCTCGTCCCTCCCAGTGTTGTCTATTGCTTTGTTAGTGTCTTTGAGGGGAAACGCTGTGATTTGAGCTTCGGCTTATTTGCCAAGACACAGATTCTGTAAGCACAGAACTGCATGTCATCTCACGCAACCAGCTAATTTTGTAACCTCTTTGACATATTCGGTAGTAATTTCTCTCTTTTTTGACATTTCTATTGAACACTTTACAGTTCAAAGAGTAATGCTTAATTAATACTAATTAAGAGCCAGTTAACGTTTTGCTTATTAGGGTTATGACACAGTCATGACCAACAGTGAAGGTTAACGGTTTACTCATTCAGAAACACAGTTAGTCATTAATCACCAGCAGTCGCAAAAAAGTATATTTATAATCATTAGGGCTGTCAGTGATAAACTATTTAATTGCGATTAATCACATTGTTGTCCTTGATTAATCACAAATGAATCACACATTTTGTATCTGTTAAAAATTATAAAGGGAGTGTTATCAAGTATTTAATACTTTTATACCTGTCAACATGAGTGGACAAATATGCTTGCTTTTTTGCAAATATATGTATATATTTATTATTGGAAACAAATTAACAACACAAAACAATGACAGATATTGTTCAGAAACCCTCACAGGTACTGCATTTAGCATAAAACAATATGCTTAAATCATAACATGGCAAACTGCAGCCCAACAGGCAACAACAGCAGTCAGTGTGTCAGTGTGCTGACTTGACTATGACTTGCCCAAAACTGCATGTGATTATCATAAAGTGGATATGTCTGTAAAGGGGAGACTCGATAGTACCCATGGAAATGGTATTTGAAATTGAAAATGGCCATGGCAGTTTGTTCTCGCCAAAATTTGGCGGAAGTTTGGAGCATTATTTAACCACTTCCTGAGAAGCTAGTATGACATTGGTTGGTAAAGCAAGCATATTTGTCCACTCACATGTTGATAAGAGTATTAAATACTGGACAAATCTCCCTTCAAGGTACATTTTGAACAGATAAAAAAATTGCGATTAATTTGCAATTAATCATGGACAATCATGCGATTAATCAAATTAAATAATTGAATTGATTGACAGCCTTATATATATAATAACCAATGTGTTTATGATTAAATTGTTTACTAGATCACAAGTTCTTCATAGATCTAGCCTCTTAATTTTGCTCTAAAAGTGCACCAGATTTATGCATTTAACTTTCAAATGTACTTTAGGCAACAACAATTTCTTTCTAAATGCACAATGTTTCCATCCATTGCATTTCCTTCCAAAGCTGATATTTTTATAAGTTTTTTAAACTGTACATTGTTTACGTCCATGTTTATTAGCTCGCCGTTTTCTCCTTCACTTCCTTTATTGGTGCATTGCTGCATATCTTGGCACGTTGCCACCACCTGTAGATCAGTGGAACAGCATGAAACCACTGGCAGAATGTGTATAGCATCACCTGCGGGAAATAAATAAACACATCAAAAAACTGCTCCATAGCGTTAGTAGAGGTCAAAAACTCCACAGAGTACTTTTAAGCTGTGAAAAAGGAAGGCTATTGCTGAACTGTTTGCTTATAGAATAGAGGCGGCACTGCATATCTTGCTTTGTTTTCAACTTATAATACTTGTTATGCAATACATATGGGAGGTAATGTGCCACTACTAGCTGGACTATGAATAACTAAAACGCCAATGAATAATTCAGTGAGTGTGCACGTACATAATAAACAGTATGAATGATAACACTTATTATTGGGGAATTCAGTGTTAATGATTTTGTTTTCAAATAAAGTAAAGCTAAGGATAATGTTCTCAAGATGAGAATATTGTTCTTAATGATGTTTTAACAAATTTTACATTTAACACATCATTCAACAATCATGACACGTATATTTAATACAAAGTTTGTGTTGAAAATACAGTATTTCCCATAAAGAAAGCTGCCCTTATTTCCTAACTAATTAGGACTTACCTAGAGATTTATTCTTTCTGGTCATTCATGAGGAGCTTTTTATGATCTGCATATTAAAAGATCCTATGCCCCCTGTCAGTTAATGAAATGAGCAATAAAACCTCCTTTGATGGCTAATCATACATATAATTAGCCTGTTAGTCGACTATACCTGAAGCATGCAAAACAACTGACAAGCAAGCCAACAGGCTTAGCATTAATTCAAAGAAAGTGTCAACTTACTGTCTCTTCTGATGCTTTTCATTATTTAATTCCTGTACAATGTTATTGTATCCTGTTGTATTGTATCAGTACAGAATTGTACAGGAATATATATTTCATATATCGGTGTTTGTGCAACTATGGTCACCTTTGACTCTCCCAAATAAAAAAAAATGTACCGGTAATACACATAAACAGGTCCACAAAATGACATATAGTGGTTTCGATTTTAATCTGTAATATGTTTATTTTCTAGGTTTTCATCACTTGTTCTTACTAAGAAATAAGTTACTTGTTACTTTAAATACATTTTCATCAAGCTTTGTGCATCTTTGTAAATATTAAAAACAACAACAAAAAAACATGCTGTTTTTACTATAGTATTTTTCAGTGTTGCAGTTATGACTCAGAATGATTGTAAACAATTTAAATAATAATTAATAAACACAAAATGGAATATGGCCTAAAGTAATATGTATATGAAACAATTCAATTTGAAATAATGTCTTATTATAATTGAAGTAACTCATTTTACATCTATCAGCATTGACACCATAGTTTTGGGACATGACGATGAGTGGTATTTGGACCCATAAAATGCCTCATAAATTTGACTAAATTTTATATCAAGATGGGTAATAACACTGTGTATATATTTATCAGCGATTGCACTGCAAATTTTAACAAAAATCCAAAATTTCATTGTTTGGACTTAAAAATGCTCGTAGTTACAGAAACACCCAAATATATTGACTAATTTACTTTGTCTGGAATATCAGGTATTGCTAACATACTCTCCTGTATATAGCTTACAGTTGTGTGTAAATATAAATTGCTTTTTGTACTATGATGTTCAAAAATCACATATGGGTGTAATGCTTGGATGTCTACATACTTTATATATATATATGACAGAAAGCAGAAGCTTGTCATTGCATTCCCGGCAGTTCACTGTCTTGTCAAATAGATAAAGAAAAAATAAATCAAAAGCTTTCTCATGCAAATCATTGTGTGAAAGAGTTCATTGTACAGAACCCCACTGTGTTTCTGCAGACCGTGAACCACAGGCACATCTGAAAAACAGCGTGACCTGGCTGCATGTTGATTGGATATATGGTAGATATATTGGTCTGAACCCTTTTTGTTGTATATGTCATTAAGTTGTCTGTGAGAGGGAGAGAGCCAGACATTTCTATGTGCCAAGGTTCTGCCTTCACAAGAGCCATGGGGATGCGGCAGGTATTGACCTCCACATTGTGAAAGTCACACTCTGAGATTGAAATGTCAGCCCTCACCATCAGAGCTCGACAATAACCATAATGAAGACTTTGTTACCACAGCCGTTAAATGTTCATCAGCTGATGGAGTGTGCTGAAATCTTCCCCTGGCAATAGGAGGTGGGGGGCGGTTCTGATAAGAGCCATGAACGGCCATTGTTATTGATGATCAGGCCCCTGGATGAAAACCATCAACCTCCCTATTTGATGGAGATTGCGCTTGATGAGACGTTAGGCCATATGTGAGTGGGTTCACCGACAGGGCATTTGTTGACAAAGCATACGTAAGGCATTCTTGCAATGACATTGCTGTAAGTGACTAGAAAGCATTTCAAACTAATCAGTTTTACTTGGCAGTGATGGCATAAAACTTTAATGATATAAAACGTTGTAGTCTGTTAACCACAAAGCAATTAGGCTTTGTATTGTTTTGTAAAAGGCTCGTGCTGAGACAATACACCTACCTCCTGATTCGATACTATCATGATACTTGGGTGCCGATTCGATATGTATTGCGATTCTATATAACGATTTATTGCAATTTTTGTTAACTTCTTTACACTAGACCATGGGAAAAAGTCGAATCATACACTCCTAGGGACTTTTACCTTGGAAAATCTCTTAATTTATTCAGTAGAAATGTTTGATTTTCAGCATGTATGTAGTCAGAGATGTCCGGAAATCAAATATATCAGTCACTGTCTGACATTATTTGTGACATTATTTCCAGCAACCCAAAAATCAAAGAATAAAGATGAGTGATGGATGGCTTGACTGCATGTTACCACAATACGATAATGTTTCCTGTCTATGACAGAGTTAGCATGCAGCTTTAGCCATGATGTCTAGCTCTACTTTTTCTGGCAGTGTGTGAACCCCAAAGTGTTTCAATACTTTACTGTTTGTGTAGTGTTTACCACTTTGTATTTAAAATGTGAGGGTGCAGCTCGTATCCATGCAGACCCTCCGCTGTTTTCTACTTTCTCGTTTCGGCTCGCTGCGGTTTTTTAACGGATACGTAACGGATATGCAACGATAAAAGAGGTATCTTCCTTCTACCTCTGCATAAACTCAAATGAAGCAAATATACTGATTCTGGCATTAAAAGAAAAACGGTGAATCAATTTTTTTCCCACCCGTATTAAAGATGCTGTAAAAAACTTCGTTACCAAACCGTTTTTCTGAACCACTTTAACATTAGTGTAAGTTCATTAGTTAAATGAAATATGAATGAGACAAATGCAACAAACTGGATCCACTGTTTGTCAGTGGGAAGCCAGTGAGGGATCTCACTGCTGGCTAGTTAGCTGGGGTGTCTGCATAGTCGGGGGTGTAACTGGGGGGATAGCCTGACCCTCTCACACATTACACCCTGTGAAGCTCATTGCTGGCAGGTAGAAAATAAACAGCTGGCGACACGTGTCATAGCACTAGCACATGTCTGTCTGCAGGCCAACACTGGGGTTAGTAGTAACTAGGACGGCAGTGCATTGGGAACTGAGAACCCCATATTATGGGAAAAGGAGGGGGGGGAATGCACAAATGGAAAATGACAAAATACTCAAAAAAGAGAATAAAATAATGTGGCAGCTCTGCCAGCAAAAGCCAAAATAATGTGATGCTGCATCGATCCTGTCATTCAGTCAGTCAGTATCATGCATTAGGATTGTGCCATCAATTAAGACACAATGTTGTTCATTTCTCTATTGTTTCATCTGTCTCTGAACCACAAAGTACATCATTGTTATGGTATGATGTGCTATTCTTGTGATGAATACTTGAGCTGCACATGTAATGACCTTGGTTTAAAAAAAAAAAAAGAAATGGAAGAGAAATTAGGCGGAGCACAGGTTGACAAAAAGCTTAGTGTTTTTCCACATCATTTCCTCTCTTATCTGGTAACAATAATGACAAAAAGATTCAAGCCTCTTTGGGGAGAAAAAAGGCCTTTGGTCCTTGTCATTCACATCGAGTGCTCTGGGTGGGGGCGCCCTCTCTGCTGGGATAAGGTTATCTTGAATGGAAGAAATCCTAGGAGAGGCAGTATTGATCCAGCCCACAATTTCACACAAAGCCCTACATTCACCATAAAAATGTTGGCAGGAACACTGTCATTGCTTCTCATTTGGGGCTTAACACAGAGTTCTCAGGAGAAGCTGGCCAATGACTTTACTTATTCAATATTCAGTCTCCCTTAGGGCCATATCATAAATGTCATCATATGCAAAGAAGGATTTCTGAATGCCTGGCTGTATAAATGGAGCTGAAAGGGCTTAGTCCTTTATCACTCAAAACAACTATCGGATGGATTGCCATGAAATTTGGGACAGATATGTCCCCATCAGCATGAATTATGATAATTCGGTAATCACGTGACTTTTCCTATAGTGCCACTATCAGGTCAAAAAGGTTCATGACCAATAAACTAAAGACATTTCCATCATCCTCAGCTGTACTTTGATAATCAGCAAATGTTAGCAAATTTAAAATGTATTCATTAAAATATTTAATCGCAATTAATCACATGATTGTCCATAGTTAATCATGATTAATCGCAAATTAATTGCACATTTTTTATCTGTTCAAAATGTACGTTAAAGGGAGATTTGTTAAGTATTTAATACTCTTATCAACATGGGAGTGGGCAAATATGCTTGCTTTATGCAAATGTATGTATATCTTTATAATTGGAAATCAATTAACAACACAAAATAATGTCAGAAACCCAGAAACCCTCACAGGTAATACATTTAACATAAAAAATATGCTCAAATCATAACATGGCAAACTGCAGCCCAACAGGTATCAACAGCTGTCAGCGTGTCAGTGTGCTGACTTGACTATGACATGCCCCTAACTGCATGTGATTATCATAAAGTGGGCATGTCTGTAAAGGGTAGACTTGTGGGTACCCATAAAATCCATTTTCATTCACATATCTTGAGCATCTTGAATATGGCCATGCCAGTTTTTCCTCGCCAAAATTTTGTGTAAGTTGGGAGCGTTATTTAGCCTCCTTCCTGACAAGCTATTATGACATGGTTGGTGTCAACCCCCAAAATTATAGACATGCCTTTTTAACATCATGTCATTGTGAGGGTGTTGGCAAGCTCATGTTGGCATTCAGCTCAAAGCATCGCTGTGTCTAAGTACAGCTTCACTGAATTTCTATTATGGCTGTAGACACTTAGTCTTTTTTTTACTAGCAGCAGAGCTAAAGAACAATGAACTTTATTTAACTGATGCTCTGATCTAAAAAGCCCTATGGATTTATTACAGCAGGCCTATAAATAATAAAAGTTTTATCAAAAGAAGACGCCTGGCAAAAATGACCCCAGTAATAAAATTGTACAGTAAATCAAAACCAGGCCTTGACATCATTCTATCATTGAAGGAATATTTATTTAATTTTCACTTCAATTAAACAATAAAAGATGGATTACAAAAAATGGCATAGTTACTTGCAAAAGCATGGCTGGGTCCCAAAGAAAAAAGGCTGAAAAACACTGGGTTAGACATCATGGTTGGAGCTTTGAAGGAACACAACGACACCTTTTACGATAGATTAATGTATGCATTTTAAAACCAAGACGGCAGAGAAAAAGACATCTCATCTGCCTTGCAAATGGCACAGATGAGCCAAATCTGCATTTCTTATCTATGAGCTATCAAACAACATGGCAATAAAGAATTTCCTGCCGTTTCAGACCCTTAGTTTGGACTCTATATGACCGTCTGTCGCTGCAACCAAACCACAGACCCCCAGGTAATTTTTCAAGGGTTTCCCCAATGGATCAAAGACTCTAGAGAATTTCACATGGGAAGATGTATTCTACCTGACCTTGAGAATCTCAGTAATTTATTCTTGGCTTTCCAAGGAACTAGCACAGAAAATGACATTAAGTCAAGGATCACACCTAAGTGCATAATGCCGCCTGTGATTTTCTTGCCTGAGATGTATTCAACTGAGATAATCTGATAGGATGTGTAAGACTAAGGTCAGATAGAACAAAGTTAAGCACAACACTGCTGATCATCAATCCCTGCATTTTGTTCAATATTTTACAGTATCGCAGTAATATTCTCATGTTTTTCAATGATATTGTCTCTGACGATGACGTATTTTGTGGGCGGAGCGTTAAGTGGAAGAAGAAAAATTCTCTGAACACGTTCGCTAACACTGGCTAGCAAGTATAGTTGGCTTGTTTTTTTAACAGTGGCTGAAGAAAATTAGTTTCTTGTACCAGATTAGCCGACCCCTACACCGCTGACGGACTAATGTTACTTCGGGAGGAGAGGACGACTAGCTCGTTAGCGGGCTAGCTTGTCTGGAAACTAACAAGATGGCTAGCTAATGCCTGCTGTCCTCCCAGCGAAG
>CAKALG010045181.1:3383-18800 GCA_916700815.1 Helicolenus hilgendorfi
GATCGTGTACTCTAACCCTCCTCTCTTGGAAGAAAAAAAAAAAAGAAGCTCCAAAAACTTTCTCTGATGTGAGACACAGGAAGGTCTCTCCTGTCACTGTCATTACCATTGATAAAGTAAACCCCGATAAGAGAGCATCCATTGCAGCCGGCAAGTGTGACACACAGCTGACCGTCAGTAGGGAGCAGTAGCGCTCTGTGTTTGGAGGCACGTGGAGCAGCATGCGGCTGTTAAGTCAGTTAAGATGAGCAACACTTTGTCCACTGACCTCTGTGACCTTGCGGACTGAATTAAACGCGCTGCACAAAGTGAGGGCTGTTATGAAGTCATGTGCACATCGCCCGAATCACGCAAGGCTGTTTTCAATAAGCGATCCTTTTGAAAGTGCGTGACCTTCAATGTCTTTTAGTGCCTGTGAAGTCAGTCTATATGCTTGTGAAACCTGGACCCTTACAGCTGAGCTACAGAAAAGAATACAGAGCATGGAGATGAGATGCTACAGAAGACTCATGAGTATCTCCTACACCCAACATGTCACAAACGAGGATGTCCGGCAAAAGATCAGCCAAGCCATCGGCCCACATGATGACCTGCTTACCACTGTTATAAAGCGGAAACTGAGGTGGTACGGACACATCACCAGATCCTCAGGCCTTGCAAAGACCATCTTACAAGGAACCGTACAAGGTGGAAGGAGACGAGGGAGACAAAAGAAAAGATGGGAAGATAACATCGGAGAATGGACTCACTTGAAACTCAGTGAGGCAATGAGAGCTGCCGAGGACAGAGAGGGTTGGAGAGAGCTGGTCAACAGATCATCTGTGGTGCCCCAACGACCCTCCGGGGTTATGGGATAGATCAGATCAGATCAGATCAGAAGTCAGTGAACTGCCTTGGAAGTGATGGTGGACTACTCACATCTTCCTCTCGTCATCCTCTTTGACTTCATCTCCCCCCTGCTCCCTGTTTATTATACGCAGAAATGTTTTAACAATGTCCATACTGAGAGAGGGATGAATGCAGGGAGTAAAGCAAGTGATTTAGAGCACAAAAAAAGAGATTGATAATTATGTCTGTCATGATCGCGGTCACGAGGGTTAGCTCAACGAGATTATTTCATTAGACAGATAGTGACAGCCACAACCAACTTCAATTATAATTGTGCCATCCCTGTAATTTGGCACTAAAGATTGTTCATCAAGCTTCAGTATGGATTTTCTATGGTCGATTAATGTAATTGGATTGAGAATCGCTGATGTCTCAGTTTGATCTGACATCTGAGCTGATGTCATATTTTTGCAGCAACAGGCTTCGTATTTGTGGCTTTTGGGCGTCTGAGCTGAGCATTTGTGGTGTGTGTATGTGTGTGTGAAGGAGAAAAATCCAGGAAGTGAGCGAAGTGAAAGAGCCTTGAGCGCTATAGTGACAATGAGGCAGCAAGTCCAGCTCTACGAGGGGGCATGTATAAATAACCTTCATTATGAAAAGAGCAATTCTCTGCACCTGCTTGCTAATTGTTCTCATGCTGACACTTTGAATTGGTGCGATCTCTCCCCTTAAGGCACTAACTCGAGATAGAGGGGGGGTGTGATATAAGGGGTGGTAAGGAGAGAGAAATGAAGGGAGGTGGGGTATCGGGGTGAGACTGCTGGTGGTGAACGGCATCTTAAGCTGAGCGGAGCTGATTCGCTGCTATAATCTTTCTGTGATTTCCATCTGTAATGTGGGCTGGTAGGGGTGCCAGAGGATTAGTAAAGGTATGTCATGGTTCCCTAGATGACACTCCCTGTCCATCCCAGCTGCCCTCGTCACGGTCGCCCCGCACTTTGAAGAAGATAAAATGTTGATGCCATAAATCTTAGGATTTATCCAGGATGTATATCCACGAACCCGGAGGCTAGAGTGAATGGAAATCATTAGCACCTTGTCCTTCATTGTGATCCTCAGTCTGCAAAGTGCAAGTGAGGGTGCCAGGGGAGAGTGCCTATAGGTGAGCTTCTTGGCTATATGGGAAGCAGTGAACAGAGATGGATGAGGCTAGCGAGGCGAAGGTGAGGGGTGAGAAAGAAAGAAAGAAACTGGTAAGAGCTGGAGCGTGTAGTCAAAGGGAGGTGGAGGTGGAGGCTGTATAGGATTAGAGGTGTAAAGCATGTGTTATTCCTGTGATGGCTCAATCATTTTCAAACATGAGCAACTCTCCACGCATTGTTTGAATGGCAGCCTGATGCCAGCTGTGAATCGGACCATTTTTCCTGTACGGTACATTGTGCTTTTTACTCGGCTTCAACCACAGAGAGACCACAAAGTTGTCTTTTTATTCATCCTCAAAAGAGATTTTCTGTGTCAGGGTTCCTGGTGCATTCACATTTGTGGAAGATAACAAGCTAAATTGTGTTCGTGTGATTTAGGCCTATTCAGCTAAGAGGGAGAGGGTAAACTGAAGGCAACGCTGGTGTTAAGTGCTGACTGACATGCCTGTGTGTGGACTGAACTCACTGAAAACAAACCAGATGATGTTGAAGAATATGCTAAATCAGCGCGCACACATGCTGTACCTTCTGTGCTTGTCTTGTTCTGAAGAGATTGTTAGCTTTCTTCTTCTTCAAGTCACTTTTGAAGAAAAACACAACATTCACTAGCGCAGTTAACTATTTTTAGCTTTGCTCTTTAAAACAGTAGTTTTGGGAAAATATGCTTATTTTCTGTCTTGCCAAGAATTAGGTGAGAAAATTGATACCACTTTAATACATGAGAGTGGTATTGATCTTCTCATCGAACTCTTGGCAAGAATGATAGACTGTATAAAGATGGACGATGCGTCTCCACTTCCTCCCACTGTACAGAAGTGAAGCCAAAGTCCTGGATACGGTAGCCGCCATCTTGAGATTTTGAGGTCATTTGGAGCCAGAGTCTGCACAGTAGTGATCGGACGGTGGAGCCACGGAATCGAGGTCAGCCACCCGAACCAATCGCCACGCAGCTTGTCAATGAGAGACTCAGAGCTGTCAATCATGACCTCTCACCCCCTTTTTATAGCATCAAATAACTAATTAAAACCAAACCTATCAGAACATACATCAGCATGATAAGAATGACCTAAAATGACAGAAACCATCTTTAAGAAAAAATTATTTGATGTGTACTTTGACTTTTTAGTTTGGCCCAGGTCCCACCCACTTACATTGAAGGGGTGGATTTTATGACCTATACTGCAGCTAGCCACCAGGGGGCGATTAAGATGTTTTGGCTTCACTTTGGGGAGCTGTAGTGTCGTCCATATTTATATACAGTCTATAGCAAATACATGCATACGTGTATTTTCCCAAATGTTGAGCTATTCCTTTAAATCATTTTCACAGAATTTGTCCCTGCAGACAAGTAGAGCAAACACAAAGGCTTTTATAGCCTCAATTTTTAGTTTATTGTTGGGTTTGACTGAGATCCCATGATGCTACTTTACAGCGTAAACACATCACATTATGGCTTTTTATTATCCCCACGGTAGAAAATTGATTTTGCATCCTATTGTTAAATGTACGCCACAAAGACATGACTGTCGCCCACATGAAGGATCACACAATAGATAGCAACCCAAACACAGTGCAGAACATGACAAAAAAAACTCAAACAAGATACAATACTTTGATATAAAAAGTGTCCGAGGACATCTGCGGGGCATCAGTAAACCAGGAGCTCTTTTCTTTTCTTGCTTTGGGCGAGTTTGTTTTCCCTCGCACTCACTCACTCACTCACTCACTCACTCACTCACTCACTCATCCTCACACACAAGTTAGCGTCCATGATAAAAAACATGAAGTGAATTCTGCTTGACAGTGAATTTTCTCTTCACTTAGACAGCCATCGTTGGACTACGAGCTCTTCCAGGGCTGAGTGGCATCCCTGCAAAGAATAAAGGATGGTTATTAAGGAAAAAGACCAGGGAGGTGTTGCTGAGAGGAGGCGGGATGCCCAACATGACTGGCAACCCAAGGTCAGGAGCAATGCCCTCTGGCAGGAAATGCTGTGAGGAATTGCAATGTCAGTCAGAAACCTCCCTCACCTCCTTGGACCTGTCAATTTGCCGGCGATAATTAATCTCTCTCTGGTTAAATATAAAGATTGTAAATCACAGCATGATCCTGCAGCATTAGGGGGCCTTCATCTGTCAGCTACAGACCTTGGCTAATGGCCCTTTGTAAGCAGAGTGTTGGCTGAGGCACCACACCAGCCACCTACTGGTCCTCCTCATCATTTGTTTCTCATGGAGACATCCCGCCTCCAACAGCAGAATGGGGGATCATCAAGCCGCAGGCATGAAGGCAGACAGCAGCTTTACAACAGCAAAATGATCATCCTTAAAACCCATATCTTTACTTTACACTCACACCTCCTCAGTACCACGTGTTAGTGAGGCATGCATTATAACATATTGGCTTCATTATTGGATAATAAATCATCTTTGAATGGTTTAAAATGTAGCTCAGGAATAAGGAATAAGAACATTTGGGTTGCCAGGTTGGTCTCTTTGGAAGGTGCATATCCTCCTCTAGCATAACCTGTCTAGTAGGAGGACTGCAAAGCATCTTTATCATAATCCATGTAATAAGTTATTAGCAAAACAACTCCAAACTTGATGGATTACTATGGTAGATGAACTCTTTATTAATGACTAAAAAAACATGTATATTTGCCGACCTGGTGGCTTCTTTTTAAATGAAAAACACATGACTCCTTATTATTGACTTACCTTCTAATAAGTCATCACACCTGCAGTCACATTAATAAGTCGTTAATTAAAGAGCTATTGGATTCTTGCTTTTTAATAAGCCCTCTGCTGCAGTGGTAGATATTGTAAAAGTTATTTTGGTCCAGATGCTCTGCAAACCTTTTCCAGAAGTGTGCCTAATGAGACAAAGAAAGTTTCGCAGGAGGAGGATAACCAGCCAAATGTTTTTTTGCTGATTACACGTATAAAAAAATGTATAAATTAAGAATTAACCAATAATATAGTAATATGTCACAATCATTTATAAAGTTGGCCTTATTTATATAACCCTGAGTTCTTGTCGGTTGTATTCTCCAGTCACTCTGGCTAATAAGCCAGCTGCAGCTCCTCTAAGACTAAATCTTTAATTAATGTAAACACGGCGAGTGCAACACAACTTCAGTTTCTCAAGGTTCACATCAGACTCTCAATTCTACTGTTACTGTTGCACCTGTTATACTCACAACTGTCCCCTGTAAAACAACAGCAGGTAGGAACTAAAATGACTCTGAGGCAGAGGGGCATGGATGACCAACTTAAATGCGACACTTCTACAATAATATTAACATCATTGTAAGTGATAAATAATAACTACTGGAATAATGATGATAAAACAAACAAAATAATATATGGTATCAACCCACCTATAAAGTTATTATTAACTTATTACTTAATACAATATATCATCTAAATTACACAACATAAATGAGGAAGGTAAACCTAATGCTGCTGCACCCGATTCGACTGTTATCAGGCCATTAAATGGCCGTTATCAGTAGCTATAAGCACCATAGATGTGGGTCGTTACCGGCCTATTACACCTACTATGTTGTAAAAATTAAAGCAAAAGTTAAAAGCACCACGTTCTAACACGCTAAACTGAATGAAACATTACGTTTTGAATACAAACAAAAAAAGGCTTCTTTAGGTTTAGGCAACAAAACAACTTACTTAAGTCTGCTCCTGTCATAACTACTACGGTCGCTAGATGTTAGCTGTTGTGCTCTTTTATACCTTCTTTCGGTGATCTACCATGTGAATACATGACAAAACCTACTAGTGGGTGTAGTAGGCCCCTATTGACCCACGTCTACGGTGCTTATAGTGACTGATAACGCCTAATTAAGCCTGACAACAGTCCAATCTCTAACCTAATAGCCAAACATCAACATTTCGGCAGCGTTATTCAATCTCCAACTTAAACCTCAAGAAAGTATGTGCGTAGTCATACATATATGCATTCATGTCTGCATATGCAGCTAGCAGACGCACAAACAACCATATATGACTCACTTATTTTGTGCAGAAGTGGTTGTATGATGAGCATCTGTGGCCTCTCGCTTGACATTTGAAGATGAAGTAGACGCTCTGATGCCACACAGTTTGGTGACAATCACACACTGAGGTTCGCAGAATTAGCTGAATGGCTAATATATAACCTGTGACTTGTTATAGAACACTTCAAGCTGTTACACGGGCTGTTCATGGTCAGCATTGATGGATAATGAGTATAAAATGTATTTAATGAGCAGAGTAGTGTGTGTGTGTGTGTGTGTGTCCTTCACATTTACACACCTTGTCTCAGTGTAAACTCCTTTCTGAACATCCTTCCTATTCTGCATAGTCAGATTCAATAGCAGCAGGCGTACAGTTGAGCCTTTAATTACTTGTACACAGCCCTGTGACCCACTTCACGCTGATCATTATATCACTACACTGCTGCTTTAAACTCCCCTCACCTCCCTTTTGACTCAGCATTACATCAACAATAATAAAGTTGTTTGTTTGTGTGCTTGTAGGGGGTAAACTCCGCGATAAGTCTTTGAACGAGCTGTTAGCACTGTGCACTGTTGTGCTTGTTAAATGCTTTGTTGGAAGTTTGACACTCAGCTTCTCAGGCTGCACTCAACGCTGCCGACGGTATCCTTAAGTCATGAGGCTGTTTCATGCTGGGCCCCCAAGGGTGAGGGAGGGATGACAGGATAGCAGAAGAAGCAAACAACAAATGTGGGCACACACACACACACACACTCACACACACATACATACACAGAGTCACCTTTAAAGTGTATGAGAGCTCCCTGATGCCAGTGCTGCCATACTGCATGACTAATGCAGCCCGCGAGTCACTGTTTCTCCTCGCCGAGTCCCCAAGAGCTGAATTAATTGGCTGTCATCACGGTGGCTGTCTCTCTCGCACACACACACACACGCATGGAATGATCAAGATATAAATAAACCGAGTCAAGATGGCATTTAAGCGACAGACAACCATAAACACTTCGTGCAACATTCGATGGTGGGCTCTTACTTTTGGGGCTCCCATCAAACATATGGACCGCCTCCCTGAAATGCACATTACCACAACAATCAAGTGTTAGTGGAGCAGGAATAGTTTGACATTTTGGGGAAAAAGCTTTCTTAGCGAGAGTTAGATGAGACAATCAATACCTCTCATGTCTGTGTGCGACCCTATCCCCTAAGTTTTTATTACATTTATATACTGCTAATGTGTTTTGCTAAGAGGTTTTTCCCAAATTGGAAGGAAACATAATTGCTGCTTGGATTATGTTCGGTGGTAAGTGTGGGGAGTGCGGCAGCAACAGATTGGTTGAGGTTAGGGAAAGATCTCAGGCTGCGTTCCAAATCAGATACTTTTTCTTTTCACATTTAGTACATACTGCAGCTGCCCTTGCAAAGAACATATACTGTTGCATGCAGTATATAAACATTTTGGACATACTACTTCGTCATAACATTACACCTAGAACTTTGACCCTTTAGCTCATTGTGGGTCAGAACAGCCAGAAAAACATGCTTACATACTGCAAAATGCGACTGGGTGTAGTAGGACATCCTGATATTTTTTGCACACTGCATTTAACATACTATGTATTGGGACATACTAAATCTATTTCTGGTATATGGGTATTGGAATGCACAGTAGGTTAAATGTTAATAAAGTTAAGATGTCCTGTCTTGTACTTTGGCCTTTTTCAATATTCAACCAACACCCTTAACCTTACATACGTTACTATGAACAGCATGCTTTATTTGCTATGAGCAAATTTTGTATTGCAAAAGCAGATATTATAGGGGGAAAACATGTTGCCATCTGGCACATAGTTTAATCAAGAATGTTTCTTCATTGTGTTGATAAAAACACAATTCAGGTATCATTATGTTTCTCTCACAATGTATTTGCTGTTGCAAATTAGTAGCGTAAGTTCTAAACATCATTTCTAAGAGATAGGGTTACTGTGCGTTTGGAGCTTAGAGCTGGAAGGCAACTAGCTTAACTTAGCAAATTGACTGGAAGCAGGAGTGGAAACAGCTAGCCTGTCAAAAATACACCTGATAAAACTTTTGAAAGCTCACTAAACACATTATCTCATCTGTTTCATTTGTACAAACACAGTTTGGGTGTTATTCCAACATTGTTATCCACACTGCTGGCCTTGTAGTCACAGCATGAACTAGCTATGGCTACGTTTGTTGTGCTTCATATTTGTAACACCTGTAGTTTGTTAATACCTGGACCCAGATGCAAACAAACAGTGTAGCCCTTATGGCTCATGTTAAATTAGCAGAATCAATTTTATTAGTGTCAGAATTAAGATTTTATTTAGATGTATCTGCCAGCGATGGTGGCTTTGCTTTGAGACTCCTCTGTACTTCTTTTCACCAAATGGGCAACACATTCTCATCCCAACTCCTCACATAGGCTACTGCCACTTTGTTACGCGCCTTGGTGTGACTTTAGGTTTAGGCAACAAAACCACTTAGTTAGGTTTAGGAAAAAATAACATGGTTGAGCTTAAAACTACTACGTTTGTAAAGTGAAAATGAAACTGAACATTGTGAACACGGAACACGAACGAACAGCTGTTTGTAATGTGAAAGGGAAACTTAACGCATGGGACATGAACAGTGGTCTCCTGGATGAAAGCCTTGTTTTTGTTGGTCCCACCCGCCCTTAGTGTGTCTTTTCGCTCTTTAAAACTACGTCACCACAGTCACTCCTGGCGCACTTTCTCTGAGCTTTTACTGTTGCCACAGATGGGTTTACATTTTAGTTAATGGAAAGCCCGGTGTGTCTCATACAGGCTCTAAAGGGTGCCCTTTGTGGCGGTATCACACACCGACAGCCTTACAGTATTTGATGCCCTGGGAATGAGAACAGGCTGAAATGGGAGATAGGCTACTGTGGGTGTCTGAAATTCCAGATATCTCTGAGTTGAATTACAACTCCTAAAATGTTGAACTATTCCTTTAACCTTTCTGCATGCTTTTGCTCCGATATGAGATGTCACAATCACACAACTTTCATATTAAATCCATTTTTCTACTTGTTTACTCACAGAGGGACTGCCGTCTAGATAGATGTAGATGATAAGATAAACATTTTCTACCTCTTTATGAACAGATAACCTTTTAAAGACCCTTTCATTTGAGCAGCTTTGCATCCCCAATTGTAATGCACTTAAAAGACAAAGAGCTCTGTCTCCCATTTCTGTTTGCCTGTGCTTTGAACCATAAACAACATTTGTGTTCCTCAACAGTTTGCTCAGACTGAAAGAATAATGGAGTGTCATCTCGACCCTCTGCCTTTGCATAATGCTGTCTGAGTAGTCATGCGGTATAATATCCTGTCTCGGTCTGAAAGTGATTCTTTTTTAAAGGATTTCACTTTTGTTCTGATCATCAGTTTAAAATGGGAGCAGCAGAGAGAGTTGTCCTCAGACAGTGACAGAAATGTGATGTGATCTGTGAATCTTTTTCAGACGGAGAAGGCTTTACCTTTTAATCACCTCACACATGTTTTACTCATGTACGTGAGTGCACGTGTGTGTGGAGGAGGGTTTGTTCTGCCTTTCCCTCTGTCCTCAGAGCTTTTCCTTTCCGTAAGACTCCAGATGTTGTCGTCTGCTCAGCTGGGATGAGACTGAGCAGTCAGGTGTGAGAGATACCCTCAACAACAGGATTGGAAGGCAAATAAAGCTCTGCCATGTGTTGTTACGTGCCTATGAGTTTACAGCTTTTTAGCGAGAGGCAGCAATTATCTGCTAAGTTGTAACAAGGCTTTGAACAATCAGCGCAGCTCCTTTGCTACCTGACTAGGCTGCAGAAGCTCAAGACTTACATATTAGTTATATGGTGAATAGGGGTTTGAATTATGTTTACTGGCTCCCATAAAAAAGAACATTTGAAACACCAAAACACACTGAGCTTTTCACATAATGATCGGCAGCTGTAAATAAGTTAAAAAGAGGGAGTCTATGACTGAGTTTATGACTTAGATCAGTGGTTCCCAAAGTGGGGTCTGGGGTCCTTCAGGGGTCCTTGAGGGGTCCAGGGTGTCCCCAAAAGAGGAATAGTATAATTCCACCATAAGTTCATCCATAAGTAACACAATGACAGAAAAATCGTATCAAATGGGGCCTGTGGTCTAATTTGTATCAGTTCGAGGTCCTTGACGTGAAAAGGGTTGGGAACCACTGACTTAGATAAATCATCAGATCTAAAACAGTTATAAATCAATGGCTGGCCAATACACAAGATGAGAATAGGTTCTCAAGAAGTAGCAACGGGTGTGTAGCCAAGCTAAAAGTGGAAAAGTGCCCACATGATGACAAACAAGAATCTAAATGCTAAATGCTAACATCCCCCAGCTAACATGCTCACAATGACAATCTTAACATGCTGATGTTAACAAATCAACATCATAGTTCAACGCCACAAAGTGATGTCAGAATCAGATTTATTTGCCAAGTACATACTGTACATTTGACTCTGGTTTCAATGTACTTACACAAAAATAGAAATAACAGCTAGGAACAAGGACAACAAGGCTGGACAAACAAAGGTAAGGAGGCAGAACTGTTATTTACACAAGTGGTGAAAAATTAGGTGTATAAATGCTGTATAAATATATATAAAAAAAGCACCAATGACCAACAATAAAATAAGAAATAAAATAAAGTGTCTATATACAGTACACAAATCAAGTGTTCTGTAATTTGTAAACAATACAAATAGTGCCAAGAAATAAATAGTGAATGGATAAACATGGACTGGATGATTATGTACAGTATGTACATGTAAAGATGTCTATATACTGTATGTGCAGGTTGTAAGATTTATATTTACAGTGACAGATGATATGCATATTAAAAGAAAATTGTGCATTAAAAACTGTAAAATGATCATCTATAACGGCAGCAGTGGATATTTTGGTGTTAGAGGGTTATTGACAGTGTATGACTGAAGTGTTCATCAGAGTGACGGCCTGTGGGTAGAAACTGTTCTTGTGTCTGGTTGTGTGTTCTTCTAGAGACAGAGGGTATAGAAAGAAACAGGTTGTGTCCAGGGTGTGCACCAACGATTTTCTTTGCAGTCCTGACTGTTTGTTGTAGTCTGTTCCTGTCCCGATTGGTGGCCGACCCAAACCACACAGTGAAGGATGTGCAGAGAACAGACTGGATTGTATCAGTAGCTCCTGAGGCACGTTGAACTTCTTGAGCTGGCGCAGGAAGTACATCCTCTGCTGGTCCTTTTTTCCTGATGGTGTCTATGTTGGAGGTCCACTAGAGGTCCTGGGAGATGTTGGATCCCAGGTACTTAAAGGCTTCCGCTGCAGACACAGTATTATTCACACACTGAGGCTGAATGTCATCAGCTTTGCAGGTAACAATAAAGTGATAACAATACTTCCTGAGGGGGATATGAATGTCTGTACACAATTTTGTGGCATCCCATCCGATAATTGAAACAAAACACAAAATTACCAGTTTGTTACACAAATACAAATGATGTGTTCATACTTGTTATCTTGGTAGCTGAGTAACAGACTGGTATTCTTGGTATGTTTATTCATATGGAAATAGTTTAGAAACTTTACAGACTATTTTCCATAAAGGTCGTTTCAGTTCCAGTCTGGTTTACCTCTCTCAGATGCATTTATAGTTACCAAGCAACATGTACTCTGCTTCAGAGGGCACCAAGGAGTCTGGTGTCTTGCTCAGACCTCTCAGCACATCATGGTGCGGCGAATGTACTGTAGCAACAGATGACCATGTGACTTCAGCTGACCTCCAGTAACTAGCTGGCAGCTGGAGCACACCCAGTGTGCCTCACTCCGAGTGGCAGGGATCAAACTGACAACACCGGTAATTGGGTGGCCTTTTTACCTCTTGGCCAGCTCGCCACCTCTCCAGAGTCCGAACGCACTAATCCACTTATTTCTCATCGTGATTGTGGAAGCGGTTGACACCACTTGAGAAAAAAATCTAATCATAAAACATAATCTTGTTATACCGGTAGGTGACAAATGTAAATCCTTCTAACGCGCCTCACAAACATAGAAAATCATCAGTCTGTTCTCTTTTTTTCTGACCGAGCAGAAGATTCAAGGTGCTGCGCGGATGAGGATGATGTATCGCGATGTCTTTTAGTTGTGAGAGGCAGAGAAATATTATCACATTAACACTTGATTTCCATTTTCCATGAATAATTTCTTTTCTGTTCCATTTTCGGAAACATATTTCATCCTCCAGCACAGCTGAAGAAAACTATATAATACCAGTGATGCTGCTTACCACTAAATTATGATTTACTGTTGAAATGAAACATGATACATGTCTGAAATATGCCTTATGGAAATGTTCTTACCAACAGTCCACGATAATCACACAGCCAGACAAGCAGCTATTTCTATTCTATTATCAGCCACAATACAAGTAATGACAAAACTGTCAAGGTGTCTGCTGAATGTCCTCTAATATTTGTTTATATTTCTGCCATATGTGCTGTGACTGCAATGTGAAAATCATTGTAATTGTTATTCACAAGGTATTATGATATTTGACAATAGATACACAAGGAATTAATTCCAGGAAAACAGGCTATGGGTGGGTGGTAATAGCACCTTTCTATTGACATGGCTTTCAAACAGATCAAAACTTAATGGGCTTCATAATTAAAAGTGATGATTCCTCTCCCCTCTCCTTAGCCTTTGTTGAGGCAAAACAAAATGAAAGGTTGACATTTCTCAGATTACTTCTGATTGATCTTGCCCACCCTACTGCGAGCGGCAAATGAGAAAGACTAACTAGCTTTGCCTTTGAACCTGTGGACATCCACCGGCTTTGCCATTCAGCAAAGACCGAACTGACAAGAAAACATCTCATTAAATGTGTGAGCAGTTTGCTACATATATCATGCCAGACATATGTGCTGTTAGGCTTGTTATTATAACAAAAAAAGTTACGAAACACTTATTGTTTGTGTCAATTCACACCGGTGCAGTAACTACCGGTACTCCTTGTTACCCTCACAAAACTGGCAATGAAGAGCTTGGAAGAGACAGTTTAACAAAACAATGGTCAAAATCAATGCTGCAGAGGCATTTTGCATTTTGTAGTTTAAATGTCTTTTTGTAATTTAACATAACTTTTGTCATATATTAATTGCATGCAGTATATTCATATATAAATGTAACATTTACTTGGAGTACATTTTACCTGATCTACTTTTTTACTTTTATCTAATTACATTTTTACACAAGTACAGTACTTTTACTTGAGTATTCTAATAATCTTTCCTGTGCATAATGCAAAAAAAGTATAGTATAAAGCCTGTTATAGCTCCAGAGGGAGCTATGCAAAGTCTGATAAATTGCCTCAAGTGATGTCACTGGAGTCAGCATCAGCAAAAAAATGTGTGTGTGTGTGTGTCGGTGGTCGAGTTGCATTGTGGGTAACGTAGGTGGGGACCAGGTTTTGACAAGGCAGAAGAATGCATGGAATAAATAAGATGATATCTCTGGTTCTGCCGTTCTATTTTGATCTTTATTTTAACTGTATAACAGTTGTGAATCTGCCCCGTCGCATAGAAAGGCGTATTAATGACAAGATAATGTGCAAGGAAAAAGTATGCAATAAGAACACCGTTCTTGCTTTTGGCATGTCATTTGTATGCCATGTGGTGTGTCCTGACAATGTAAATGTTTTAGGGCAAATTTGCTACGATCAGAGCTAGTGATGTAGAATAAAAAATGAGAAAGACCGCTTATGTCGGACGGGAGGGGAGGTGGATGGGTCCAACAAACACAGGACTTTCAGGAGACGTTTGTAATGTATTTTTTTAGTGATGTTTGTGATGTATTTTCCTTGTGTTGCATTGTTTCCTTATGTATTGTACTTAGTTTACGTCCATATTTTAAGGCAACCATTCCTAATCCTAACTAAGTGGTTTTGTTGCCCCCTGCTGGTACTGCATCTTCGTACACGCGTGTGACTCAAAGTGGAATACAGTTTTTTAAATAATTAAAACATATGTGGCAGGCATGGGGGTGTGTAATCACACAAGTGCTTTTTGGTGAGGGGATGAAACAATCGCTGTTAACCGAGAGACGTGAGCCAAGGAAAATGTCTTGCCAAGACACAGCGACAAGATTAAAAAGCCTCTATTAAATGGCTCATTCACAGAACAATATAACATCTAACCAACATGCTTCAGCTGCTGGCCTTCATCCAGCCAGAGAAGTAGGCCACAAGACTGGCCAGTTTTTGGTTAATTTAAGCTCACTCTGATTTTTAAAATTTTTAAAATTGGTAACTAGTATTATTATGACTGATCAACATAGTCATTTCTTACAGCTTGTTGCTGAACAGGCAGCCCCTTCATTTGCTTTCTTCTGCTCACTTGTCGTTTGAAAACTTCCTTCTCTGTGCATCTGTCCAACTTTTAACAACATGAATTTGCCCACCAGCCTTCCAAACAGTGGTGGACCATCCTGTTATTTACCCCCACAGTGTATTAAAATGCCAAGCAAGGAAATCATAATGAGTTTTTGAATCACGGTTGCTGACCAAAAGTGGGAGGCTGCAACTGCAATTTCCATTTTCATTTTCAGACTCAGAGAAATGCCTTCTCTGCTATGCACTAATATGCTGTGTGTCTTTTTCTCTGCGCGTGCTTCTAAGATATTGTCTTACAGTTATTAGACTTTACACTTGAGCGATTCCTTGTTTTAATTAAATGAAACTCAAACGGAACAAGTGTGCCAAAAATTGTATTTTCAAGGGAAGAGGGCTACTGCAGAAATAAAACTGGATCTCAGGTATTGATTTGTCTGGAAGTGTTGGAGACAACTCTCCTGGCTATCCATCTGAGATGGCTTTTGACCCAAACAATGACAGGGTGAGAACCTGCACTGCAGACAACAAGCACCAAGCGGCGAGCAGCGAGTAATGAGCTGCATGGTGGCCGTCTTTGTACTCCTGAAAGCGGAATTTAGTTTTTCCCTCACACACCGCTGTTTCCTTCTTGTCCCCTTAGATGCTACTCTTAAGAAAATTGCTCTCATATGAAAATAGCACGCCATTCTTTTGTTCCTCCAATAAAAGATGTAACAGCTGCTTCTCAGGGAGTGAATTCTAAATGAGGCTTGGCATTGCCCTCCGCTGTCAGATCCCTCAATGACCTCTACTTCCCCTGCTTCCTAGCTCCCGTCTCTTGCCTCCTCCTCCTTCCCTCTGTCATCCTCCACCTCTCTCCTCTGTCTCCCTCTGCTCCTTAAGACGAGCCCCTTGTGTTGGGCGTGTTGACAGGGCTTTCTCACTCGGATGCAACCAGAGGGAAGCTGATGT